>CABHPQ010145127.1:3543-50507 GCA_902168405.1 Peromyscus aztecus
CCACAGTCCCACAGTCCCCTGCTCGGGCTGCTGACAATGTTCTTAATGGACACAGGGGCAAAGGCCTGTGCGACTCGGCCAAGAAAGACGAGCTCCCAGAGCTGGCTGGGCCAGCGCTGTCCACCGTGCCGCCCGCCAGCCTGAAGCCTGCTGCTGCCAGTGGGCGGAAGTGCCTCTTCAGGGTGGAGGAAGATGAGGAGGAGGACGAGGAGGACAAGAGGCCCGTGTCCCTGTCCACGCAGGTAGTGCTGCGCCGGAAGCCGTCGGTCACTAACCGCCTGACGTCTCGAAAGAGTGCCCCGGTGCTCAACCAGATCTTCGAAGAGGGTGAGTCCGACGATGAGTTCGACATGGACGAGAACCTGCCGCCCAAGCTGAGCCGGCTGAAGATGAACATCGCTTCTCCGGGCACCGTGCACAAGCGTTACCACCGCAGGAAAAGCCAGGGCCGCGGCTCGAGCTGCAGCAGCTCAGAGACCAGCGACGACGACTCCGAGAGCCGCCGCCGGCTGGACAAGGACAGCGGCTTCGCTTACTCATGGCACCGACGCGACAGCAGCGAGGGGCCGCCGGGCAGCGAGGGCGATGGCAGCGGCCAGAGCAAGCCAAGCAGCGGCGGTGGGGTGGACAAGACCAGCCCGGGCGAGCAGGGCACGGGCGGTGGCGGCCAGGGCAGCTCAGGCGGGACCCCATCAGGTGCAGCAGGCTCCTCCAGGCGCTGCGCGGGCCCCGACTCCTCTTCATCCTCCCCAGCCTCAGCCTCCGCCGCTCCACGCGGTGCGGAGCTTGTGCAGAGCCTCAAACTTGTGAGCCTGTGCCTCGGCTCGCAGCTGCACGGGGCCAAGTACATTCTGGACCCGCAGAAGGCCTTGTTTTCCAGCGTGAAGGTGCAGGAGAAGTCCACGTGGAAGATGTGCATCAGCGCCCCAGGCCCCGGGCCCTCTGCTGACCTGGACCCCGTGAGGACCAAGAAGCTGCGGAACAACGTGCTCCAGCTACCTCTGTGCGAAAAGACCATCTCGGTGAACATCCAGCGCAGCCGCAAGGAAGGGCTGCTCTGCGCCTCCAGCCCGGCCAGTTGCTGCCATGTCATCTGACCTGTAAAGCGCGCTCCGCTCACTTCATTTGTTCTGACGTGACAATGCATGGTCTTTGTGCATGCTGCTACACGCTACTTTTCTTTTCCAGCCGAAAAGTCTACTGTGTGATTTTACATTCATGATTTCAGTGTGGATGACCAGGATGAAATTGTATATCTGGAACCCAACGTAAATGGAGCGCTTAGAAATTCATGTTCTGCACTTAACCTGGAGGGAAAATGCTTTCGTTTCCTTGTGAAAAAGCCCAAATTCCTGTCCTGACCTCCGGTGATAGGGAAACTCCATGCTCTGAGGCACACTGGTGCCCGAGACAGAACCAAAGCAATAACGTGGTGATGCCCACAGGCCTGGGAGGAGCAACAGACGCTGCCAGCCACCCAGGGCCTGTGCACCAAGAACCAAGCCACGGTTTGAGCGCCCACACCTGTTTGTCTTAAGCGATAGTGTGAAAACAGTTGGGGCTCTCACATTTTCATTGACAAAGATTTCTTGTATGTAGTAGGTGAGGTCAGCCACTTAGCTTTGTGAGGCAGCTTCCCAGTAGAATACAAGGAGACAATCTTTTGTGAGGTGATGAGGTGAACTCTTCTTGTCTTAACCCTACTTAGAGTGTGTCTGTCAACAGAAAGAGGCTCTGTGTAAGTTTCCCCTGCAGGACACACAGCAGGGTTTCCTTCAGACCTGTGTGGAGATGAGAGACTGGAGGGTCTGCTGCAGTAGCCACAGTGCAGCAGAGTCAAGGCTGACACTAAACAGAACTTCCTGGGTTTGTTCAGGAGCTTGGTGGCAGGTGGCCTCGGGTTTCTTCCATTCCATGGCAGCATTGGGCTCAGCTGCAAAGAGCAGCTGAGGAGAAACTACGCAGGAAAGGGTGGTGCTCCGTAGCCCGTCTGTGGCACTGTGCCGCCTTCCTGCCACACACTGATCAGAGTTCTAGTCCGGACTGATAATCATCTCCCAAGGCATCTTCTCTGATGTACTGTCTTCCCTGATCTTGGGAAGCCCAGATGCTGGTTTTGTTTTTTCACTGTGCCCTAGAGGGTTTGAAAGCAGTGCTTAAGTGACCTGTGGGACAGGTGTCCGGGGCCCAGGGTCCCTCCCACTCTCCAGCTTCCTTTCCTGACTCTGAGTGACGACAGAGGTGCAGCTGACCATGTACCTCAGAGCGGGCAGGGCACAGGCCAGTCACTTTCTTCCGTGCTCAGACTCTGCTACTTTAGGGTTAATGTATATTACTCAGAACTTCACAGTATAACCTGACTATACTAAGTAAAATGATACTTAAGATACTTCCTAGACCTAGGCTAACTGCTTGTGCTTTAAGCTACAGTCCCATTCAGCGTGACATTTCTATAGTTGAACGCGATGAAGATAGATGTGTGGGTGAAGCCATAGAACATATTTGCTTGAAATTCTTAAGCAGGGATCTTCAAAGGGCCAGAAACCAGTGTGGTTCACAGAGACAGTGAGAACCACGTCTGTGTGAGCAAGGAGAGACGTTTATAAGGGGCATTGCAATAAACTTTGTCGCAGCTGTTTTCCAAGTAATGTACATACTCCTCTGTGGTCATGTCCAGCCTCGGAGTGGCGCCTCTGAACTCAACTGTATGCGTTTGGTCTCCAGTGGTTTTTATATTCAGGTGTATATACGGTGCTCACTTTAGATCAGCAGTGTTGGCCATTTATGCTGCAGAGCTGTATCATAGCCTTATTAGTTGTGTGTGGTTGGTGACCCTTTGGGTACATAAATGTCTGTTGAGTGGTGTCTTACCCATTTGTTGACAAGTGGATGTCTGTGCATGTGTTGTATGTCATGGGATGTTGTCACAGGGAGGGAGCAGAACACCATCACACCAATAGTGGACCAAACTACTTCTTGCTCTAACCAAGTGACTTGTCCCCTAACCTGTCTTCAGAAGTCACATAGAGTTACAGTAGTGTATAAATATTGTGGGAAAAGTTAGTCTTGTATTTTTCTGTGTGTATATATATAATTATGTACTTCTGGAATTCTATCTGTATTTAAAGATGTGACAATCTTGACACCGATTTTAATAGTCATGAGACTGAACAAAGATGTCCTACCGAGTCAGAGTTGGTGTGCACTGAGAACACAGACTTGTCGGCTGATTGGTCAGCTGCCTCTAGTTCTGGCCAGTCTTTCTCCTTGTGTGAACGTTGACAGGTAGGAAGTAATCCAATAATAAAGTGACATACTGGTGTTCAGCAATAGAAGCTGAGTCTGTGTTGTTTTTCTCATGAGTATAGCTGTGTACATGCCAGTCTGGTACAAGGAGATGGAGTTTGCTACCCACAGGCCTGCATTCCTATCGCTTGGTGGGGCTGAAAAAGTCCTGTCCACCAGTGTCAGGTGGCCTCAGAGTGGCCTAGTATCCAGAGGGCAGTGTTTCCTTTAAAACTGTCTGAGCAGAAGGGATGCAGACCTGTAGCTATCTGGTCTGCCTTTCCTCCTGTAGCTCATCCCTAACTTAGCAAACGGTGAGGCCCTGCAGGCTTCCTTTGTGCCTCTGCACATGTTCTGCCCTTCTTCAGCCAGTGTGGTTCCAAGGTCCTCTCTCGGGCAGCCATGTGCCTTTGCCTCACTGTCAGCCTCTCTGCTCTCCTGCAGCCGGCTCCCCTCACATTGGTGGCATGTTAGGTCCCTCTCCTCTCCCTACTCAAGTAGCTCTTGATTCTGTGTCCTGGGCAGATGACAGTTGAGTCACCATAACCTCCACTTGCAAAACCCAGGGGACAGATCTGAGAGTGGCTTCAGAGGCTCCTCAACACAGCACACTATTTGACTCTCCCACAGTTCAGTGGGTCTTGGAGCATTCAGTGGTTTGTGTAACCATTTCTGTAATCCATTTTCACATATCCAAAAAGAGGTCTTTTGTCAATATCTTTTTCCTCAGCCTTCCCACTGGCCCATAGGCAGTCACTGTCCAGGGTCCAACTTCATTCCTGTGTGAGAATGGTAAGTTGGACTCTCCAGACTGGAAAAGCCCATCTTTCTAGACTGTTCCTCTCTCCTCAGAATGGGATGAGTCAAAGTTTACTTTCACCAACTCATGCAGGCTCAAAACTATGTACCAGCAAATCTTCCAGACATACCCACCTCTCTCCCAGGGACACATTTGAGACCCCTCTTTGAACACCTAGATGTATCCAGAGAGCATTGCAGTCTCCCAAGCCCCAAACAGACTTTCCCTTGACATTCTTCCTGTCCATTAAATAGCAGCTGCAGAAGTTCTGTGAACCAGAATTCTTGGTAGCAGCCTGCATTAGCGACCTGTCTCATCCAGCAACAAAATGCCTGGCTGGCGGCCAGAGGAAGGCAGGGTTTGTTTTGGCTCAGGGGTAAAGTCCACCGTGGCAGAGAAGGCATGCCAGGCAGGAGCTTGAGGTAGCTGATCATGCTGTGTCTACAACCAGGAAGCAGAGTCGAACGCTGGTGCTCGGCATTCAGTTAGAGTGGGTCTTTCCACCTCAGCTGATCTGTGATTCCTCACAGACCTCCCCAAAAGCTAAGTACAGACAACCCTCACAGGTATGGACAGGGGATTGTCTCCTAGGTGACTCTAGACCCTGTCAGTCTGACATTACAAGTCTACCCCTTGCCAACTTGATGTCCAAACAGCAATTTTAAGTCATAACTTCCTACCCCTTTCCATAGGTTCATGGCTATCTCAGTGCAAAATACGTTAGTCCAACTTCAAAAGTCCCCATAGTCTTTAACAGTTCCAACATTTTTCAAAAGTCCAGAGCCCATGTCTTATCTGAGGTTCAAAGTAACCTATAAACCAGTTACATGCTTCCAACATACAGTGGTTCAAAGTAAATATCCCCATACCCAAAGAGAAGCATGGGTGCATAGTAAGGAAGACCAGACCAAAGTGAGACAGACAGACACAGCTCCATGTCTTGCAGCTGGGGCTGGTAATGAAATCTCTGGGCTACAAAGGGCTTCCAGCTCTGCCCCTGCTGCACATACAGCCTCTCTCTTTCCCCAGCAGAGGTCCTATGCTTCTGAACTCTTAACATCCTTGAGTCGTCACTGCAAATCGGGTTTCGTCTTCACAGCTTCACATAGTAGCCTTTCAGGGCCTTCTAGGGACACTGACTGCCACAGACTGCCTGGCCCCAGCAGTACAGTGTGAACAATGCTGCCAGCCAGCTCTGCAGCCTGGGACCTTTGGACCACTGGCCTTGGTGAGCTGACCCTGAGCAGGGGACCCCTCCTTCAGTAGCGTCCTAAGCTTACACTCTCCTTTCACGAGACAGATCCTTCCCAGGGTGGGGGCTTTCCCTGGGACTCCTTACCTAGAGCACCAGTTTCTCCTTGGTGCTCAGCAGCTATAGCAGTTGCTGTAGGCATGCTCTTTCTGAGACTTAAACTGCTTGAATTCCCCCATCGAACTGTGAATTTTTTACATCTTTTTGCCGTTTGCTCCTTTTTCACTCTGGGTATGTTAACTGTGGTAGTAGCCATGCCATAGCTTGAGTGCTCTTCTTTCTCCGGCTTTCCTCCATCAAACACATCAGTCCATTTCCTTTAATTTAAGTTCAGTTGCACTCAAGATCTTGGGAGATGGACAGAATGAAAAGGATTCTTTGCTAGAATATAATTTGAATGGTCTCCTCCAGCCCAGTTCCTAGGAGAGAGTCCCTGTCCCTCTGGAACCTCACAAAGGGGCCTCCACTGCCCTTGTCTCTCTCAGCATGCATGTCTTCCAGGTTCCTTCCAGAACAGCCTATTGATCTCTGCTTATAAGATTCGAGAGATTTTCTGGCCCAAAGTTTCAAACTCACATTCCTCTCGCAAAACAGTCCCAAAGACCTAAGGAGCACACTGTCAAGTGGAGCATGGCAATGAGCCTAATTCTCAGTACTGATTTTCTGTGGTCATTTGTATTGTTGCTGAGATAAAATATCTGATAAAGACAGTTTTAGATGAAGGCATATTTTAGCTCACTGTCCTGGCCATGATGTCACAGCCTCAGGAGCTTAGGAAAGTGGTTACAGCAGATCCGAAGTCAGGAGGCAGAGCAGTACATGCTGGTTCTCAGCTTAGCAGTTAGGGTGATCTTCCCACCTAACCTACTCTAGACAATCCCTCACAGGCTGAGGCGGGGATCCCACCTTAACGCTGAGCACTAAAATTCATCGTTCTCTAGGCTCCTGGGGCCCCACACAGCCTCTCCTTTCATCCCAACACTCCACCTCTCACCTGCCCTTTGTGCTGCCCCTCTGGGGCCTCTACTGCTGGCACTGTCTGTGACTCCACTCACTGAGAGTTCCTTTGGGTTTCTCTATTTCTGCCATCTGTTCTCTACCCAGAAATGTCAGAGATCCTTTCAAAGTAAACCACAGGGATAGAGAAATGGCTCAATGGTTAAGAGCGCTGGCTGCTCTTGCAGACAATCAGTGACTCCAGTTCTAGAGGATCCAGTACCCACTTCTGGCTTCCTTGGACAGGACATACACATGGTGTACAGATATACATGCAGGCAAATACTCCACACACATGAAAATAAACAAATCTTTAAATTGTGATGTTTTACAAGGTGCTGAATTTCCAAGTATTGGGATTTCCCGTATCAGTCCCTGCTGAATTTTCTAGCTGCATTCTGTCTTCGTCAGAATGCAATCGCTTCAGTCTTTTAAATGTACAAAATTTTTTTCTGGGACAATGCACTGCCTGTTTTGGTAAATGTTCTGTGTGCAACATTGGTTGTCCTACTCCTGAGTTGGTTCTGCACCCAATTCTCCTCTGTCCTCTCTCAGCTCACCTGTTCCACTCTGCCTCCTTACCAGTCCTTGAGGGGGGACCTCCGTGCACAGCCCTGGTACCCACTTGAAGAAACCTGGACAAGACTCTTCCCAGGGTTAAGAAAATTGTCTTCCTTCTGTTTTGTGGTTTGGAGAGAAGTGTGCTCCCAAACTGAAGGCAGAGAAACATGGCTGCCCCGGCAGAGGCTCTAGGTTGTCAGGTCCCCTTCTCCTCAGATCACCCTTGAGTGGAGCATGAAGGCAGGCATGGAGTCCCCCAGGGCCCACATCATCTGGTCATTGATGGAAGTACTCCATCAGGCATGGTCCTCATAGGCTGCAGGGTTTGTACACTTAGCAACTGTCTGGCCCTCATCCTGTGACCTCTGGCCTTTCCCCTGGATGTTTGTTTCCTGCTGGAAGGAGGCAGGAACTGTAGGGCTTAGGGCTGGGGACACAGCACTAGATTCTGGGAAGGAAATCTGTGAGGTGCAGTGCTGTAGGCAACAGGCACCATCCTGGTAGCTGGCAAAGGGTAGGTCACTCAAGTTCTGTGTGCCTGCTTCCTTGCCCACCCAATGGAACCAGTGTGAGGCAAGTAGAGGAACTCTGGCTTTCTACTTTGAAGTCTGGCTGGGTTTCTTTTAACATTGCTTTTATCATACCAAAGCTTGTTCTGAGTCTGAGATATTTAGCTGCTAGGAGGGAGTTAACAGAGTGCTATACAGACAGACATACAAACGGGAGGGGATGGGGGACACCCCATCTGATACCTTCTCACCCTAAGACCACCTGGAGCTGCCAGCACACGTATCGTCTGCCTTGGAACCACCACGGGGTGCTCTGGACTTGCACTGGAATGCCCAACAGAAAGAGCTTCAGTGAGGGGTGAAATGGGAGGTGCCCAGGGTGTGTCTGTGGCTCAGAAACAGATCTAGCCATGCACATCGGGCTATGGGAGTTTGACTGTGAAGTGACTTGGCCTAGGACCAACCCCACTGTCATCCAGTTTTTCTCACCTGTGGACCTTGGTGGCAGTTGTATCTCACACTTGAGGGAGGCAAGTTGAGTTGCATGTGGTGGGAGGAACCAATCCTCCAGACCTTCCTTAGTTAGGCAAAATGAGACCCAGGCTCTACACCTCTGGGACAGTGGGTTAGGTCTCCCTGTATCTAGGACCCAGAGCCTGGGACCCTGGATACAGCCCTGGCATCTTCTGGACCCTGAGGCAGCTGTCCCTAGGAGTACTTCCCTCCTGGTGAGGGCTGCATCCAGAGTCAGCTGCTTCATGTCACGTCTTGCTGGGAAGCCTTCCAAGCAGGGCCTGTGGGGCAGGCTTGTGTGAGAGAATGAGCTGACACTTGCCTCCCTTGGGCCTGGGGCTCTTGAAGTCAAGGCTCTTTTCCCACGACCGCCTGGCCTACATGGTGTGTCTCCCAATGACTTTTGTGGAAGACTCTGGGTGGCTAGGAGAATACTAGGTGTGGAGTCCAAAGTCCCCTCTCATTTCCCAGGGTGGACCTGTCCCTTTTCCTCCTTGGGCCTCAACTACCCCCTCTGAGAAAAAGAGGTTAAACTTTATTCTGGCCTTTATAGACCTGTTCCTGGTAGCTACCTACCACTATCATGAGTACTGACTCATAGTACTCCTTATCCCAGCCAGGTGGGGGCTGACATCATGTTGTCTGAGCCTGTTGATAAGAGCTGGGGGTCCCACAGCTCTTGGTAATCAGGGTGGGCAAAAGACCAAAAGTAGAGAGTTTCCACCCAGGTGATCCTCAGAGGCCAGGCAGAGTGGCAAATGGGACAGTTTCTCTTGGGTGTGAGTCATCATGGAGGCTGAGAGTGGTGGTTGGAGTAGGGTAGGGACCCCCAGGCTCACAGGGCAATGTCATGGCTGGTATCTGAGGGCTGAGGTGAGACCAGCAGTGAGGCTGGGTGGATCAGTGGCCAGGACTGAGGTAAAGGAGGATTGGGCCTGGTGGGGCAGGGGCACAGGGTGGAAGAGCACCTTCCCAGATGCCCCCCCCCAGTCCAGTGACAAAAGACAACAGGATGCGGAAGACTAGTAGGGTTACCCTCACTTGCTCTCTCACGCACACCACAGTGTCTCCAATGGCTGTTGTGTACAACACACCACCTGCTCAGAGTCCTGGGGACAGAAACACACGGGGCACAGTTACAATCAGACCAAACCTGGTGTGCTCCTAAATACATCTTCTTCTGTGGTCACAGGCCCAGGGGAGGGTCCTGTTCTCCCTGGTACCAGACTGGGCACAAAGGAGGCACAGGGGGCACAGGGACACCAGTCCTGAGTGCAGGGAAGCCTGGCCGAGCTTGCACAGCCCCTCACAGCAGGGGTCCATCTGAAAAGGGGCGGCTGGGGCCACATGAGGGCAGTCACTGACTGACGGACAACCCTGTTCCTGTGACTGTTCCTAGTTCAGGCTCTGTGGAGGACCAGGAGCCAGGGCCAAGGAGACTGGACTAAGGGGAAGATCTTGGGATCCCAGAGGTCTTCTTTAGTGGCTGCCAATTAATTGCTGTTTAAAACTTGAGCCTGATCTAGAAAGTTCCATCAGGAACCCAGCAAAACCAATGCATACCATGCCCTGAAGTGTCTCTCCTTCCATGGTAGGCACAAAGGTCAAAGTCAGGGCTTCTAAAAACAAGTGACACCGAGCCAGCTGCCACCTCTTCTCTGGGTAAAGTGGGCCATGCAGGTGCAGCCCACTAACTGTATGGAGCAGGCTACCCCAGCTCCTGCTGGGGAAGAGCTAGACAGCTAGGGTCTAGGAGAAATCCTAGGGTCCAGCCAGGGCATTAGCTCCCACCCTTATGGGCCTTGCTTCCTGGGTGGCTGTCCCACCTCTCAGTGGATACTGTAGGTTCACTGGGGAGGCAGACAGCACCACGGGCAGGAACCACTCTGCTGCTGCAGGTTCTGGCCCATGGGGGCTTCCCTCAGGGGTCAGCAGCGGCAGCAGCCCCCGAAAACCTGGGCCTGGCTGTGAGCTCTGGGGATTCACATGACTCCTGGGATTCCCATCTCACCACACAGCTCTGCAGGCAGTGGGAACATTTGTGGAGTCAGGGAGGAAGCAGGAGTCAAGAGAGGGCTGGCTGCCTTTAATAGCTCAGTTAGAGTCTGTTAGCACACTGCCATACAGAACCAGAAAGAGTCAGGTGTGGGGACCCCCTCAGCATGGCTCCTGTGAATTGGTATAATGGGCACAGACCCTAAGCCACCACCACATCATGGGGCCCTAGTGGGGCTGGAAGTGACTGGCACCTACTATGGGTGCCATGTGGAAAGCTGGTGACTCCTTAGGGATGAAGTCCAAGGGCAGCCAAGGCTCTGGAGCAAAGTGAGGCAGCTGGAGGGGTGTGTGGGGCCCTGGGAGGGTCCAGGTGAGAGGACACCAGGGAGCTACCAAGGGTCCCAGCCTCTTCTCCCATGGAGCCAGACCTTGCAGGGTAAGTGTGCCCACTGTGCTTCAGCCACTTCACACAGCCAAGCATCTGGCCTGAGGTCAGGCTGGTATCCCCGCCCTGTGCAGGTGTGACGCAGGCTCCTCAGTGGAGGCTGGGGACAGGTGGCCAGCACGCTAGGACTCAGGTAGCTTCCTTCTCCTCTTCCTGGGACTCCTCCTTCAGGTTTTCCGCCACCAGCTTCATTTGCTATTGAGAGAACACAGGACACCAGATGAAGCATGCAGGTCTCAGGGTGGCATTGATAGGGCAGAGGCAGAGAGTCTGCAGATCCTCAGGCAGAAGACTGGAATCCCAAGAAGGAGATGCCCCTGGGCCACTGCCCACAGCTTACTTCCTGAATTCCTCACCTGGTGTGGAAAGAATGGTAAGTATAGGTAGAATGCTGCTGTGAGCTCGAATATGGGGGTCTGAGAAACATCTGGCTTTTCCCTGGATGGAGTGGGAGGGCAGGGCCCCAGAAAAGACAGGACACCAGAGTAAGGCCAAGTCTTTACTCTGTCCCTATGAGCTGAGGACTGGGAAGTTTGGCCTCATGACCCAGGTACCGCATCTGTGCAGATAGCACTGTGCCCATGGTACAGGCGGTTTACCGCCTTGCTCAGTTTCTGCTCCCATAGCCAGGGTACCCTCCACAAAGCCCAGGGCCTCCCTGGGGACACCTTCCTACAGCACTGGAGAGCAAGGCCTCCTCTGCTCTGCCCAACTTGCTAATCAGTGAACACTGGAATGTGGCTTAAAGCAGAGGGTGCTGATAACAGCCATCTACCTATGAAAACCAAAACTCTTCAAGTATAAACAGGGCTGGCTTGTATGTACCAGCTGTCCCCCCGACCTGCACGTCACACAGGCAGAAGGGCCTCTCAAGGCCATGTACATGCTCTGTGCCTGCTCTGACAGATCCGTGGCATGTGTGTTTCTCTGAGGCTTCCTGTTCCTCTAGCCTGGTCCATCTTCTTCCACACGACTCAGATGCTCTGGAGTCTCCCCAGAACTGTTTCACATCCACAGGGACACAATAGCTTTTTGGGGGGAGGGGGTTGAGACAGGGTTTCTCTGTGTAACTTTGGAGCCTGTCCTGGAACTCAATCTGTAGTCCAGGCTGGCCTCAAACTCAGAGATCTGCATTTCTCTGCCTCCCGAGTACTGGGATTAAAGGTGTGCACCACCATCGCCCAGCTAACAGAGTAGTTTTTGATGGGGGACAGGCAGGTAGAGTTGGGTGATCAGTAGCCAGTTCAGGGCATATGTTTTGTGCAAGGGCCTGGGCACTGGGTAGACACAGGATTAGGGCTGGCTCAGGGTCATCCCTGCCCAGGGCCTCACAGTTATGGCGTGTCCCCAGAAGAGTGACACAGTTGGTTTGAATTAGTCCACAAATCACAACATTTTGTGTGCCTTCTCCTAGGTGAGACCCTGGTCTGTCACCTTTTCCATCATCAGCATCCAGCTTCTCACAGCCCACCATGCCTGTCGGCTACTGATGTGAAATTGCCCCAGTCAGGGAGACCAATACTACAGCCCGAGTTCACTCTACAGTAGAGTTCACCATGACCCTGCCAGCTGGTGTCACCAAATAACCATGAACGTCTAAAATGTCTTTATGACCTGACCGAAAGAGTGAACGAATGGGTGGAAAGCATCTATTTCCTGGTTGACAAGTAACCACAAGAAATGGAAGCTTGTGTTAATTTGGAGTAGAGCAGTTGAATCTAATCAGACCCTGGCATTTCAGGCAGGGAGAGAACTGGGCAGCCTCCGAGATCCTATAAGGTGCAAGCTGTTCCTTGTGTATCTGTGGCTACACCGGGACCCTCATGGTGCAGATGACTGGACACACAGTAGCAGGACACACAGGAGTCCACAGCTCTCCTGGAAGGAGCCCCTGCTGGGATTCAGCCAAAGGCAAATGGGGTTTCTTCCCTGGAGGACACGCCCTAAGAGACCCTTGTGCCCATTTGACCCTGCCATCACTGTACCCATGGGGGTGTCCCCCAGCGACCACAGTCACTCTCTCAGGCCCAAGGTCAGCTCAGAACCTAGCAGCCTGGGTTCTCCTACAGCCTGTCTGGCTCAGAACTGTCCTAAGGGACCAGTGGTGTCTGAGATCTCGGGCCATGCTGCTCTGGTGTGAGGGTGGTCAGGTTTCACAGACAGTCCGGCCTTTATTTGCCCTAGAGCAGGGCCATGAGCAATGGATCCTGGTGGCTCAGCCAGCTAAGCCAGCATCACCCCTGTGCCTCCCTCTGTGGCTGGTCCCTCAGGATTAGGTCACCCTCACTGGAGATCCCTGATTGAGTTGGGCCCTAGCTGAAGGGCATCTCAAGGTTACTCTTCAGCTCTTCAGTTTATCTGTAGCAAATCTGGCCCAGGGTATGTGGGGAGGATGGGAGCAAAGTCACCTCTGTAGACATCAAAAGGACTCTTTGGAGACCCTGAAATTAAAGCCTGCATAAACGTCAGGCAGCATAAGATAATAGCGTTGACCTTTCCCTATAAAATAGCAACAGAGTGAAGAGAGAATGGAATTTTTTTTTAAAACTTGTGACTCATTCAAACACTCATGCTCCAAATGGTCCTTTGAAGTGTAGGTAGCTTCCTGTACCTAAGCTTAGCCTGGGAGAGATGTGTAGCTGGGTCCCCCTCTCCCTGTGAGGAACTACAGAAAGATCTTCTGAGACTGCCTATACTTCCCCGAGACCTGGACAGCTACGGTGGACCCTGCTGATCTCAGACAGCCCCTTTGGCCTCCCATACCCACAACAGAATCTTCCCTAGCTAAGCCCACACTAAACTCCAGGACCTCTGTTAGAGCACTTGGAAATTTGCTTCTTGTCACAGCTATTGCCCAGCTTAAAATTGCTCAGACCCCTAACACCCTGGCTACCACCAATCCCATTCTGAAGGAATCTGAGCAACTGTAGGCTGACAAGTCAAAGCTCAGTGTTGTTAGAGGGGAGAAACACGCCGATGGCCTCCTGGACCTCCATTCCCTTAGAGCACAGAGCCCTGTGACTAGATGGAGCTGGGCATCTGGTCTCCAGGGACTTAGGTGAACAGTAGACTCTGAAGGAGGTCCTTGAGGTAGTTTGCTTAGTTGAGCCATAACATCTGGCTCTCCCAAGGATTCCCAGGAGCAGGGGCGCTAGCCTGGGATCTCAGTTGACACTCGCTCAATGCTCACCTCAGTCCTGATTTAACTGATCTGGGGCAGGGGCAGCTGTCTGGGCTTCTGACCAGATCCTAAAGGCTTCTATGATTCCTTCTCAAATAGGTAACACAGTGGCAGCTAGTTTAGTATTCTAGATGAGACATCACACACCACCTTTGCCCACCTGAGAGAAACAGGAGGCTGGGATATTCCTTATGCACAGTGAACACAGGTGATGCCAGGATCATCAATTGTGGTACATGACTAAGAAAGTATCATAAATTCAGAAGGATTGGGAGCTCGGGCTAACCACAGGAAGAGCAGTGCTGGGCTGATTCACAAGGCCTCTGAAGTCACCGGAGTGAGAATCTAGTCCCAAAAACACTTCTGGTGTCCATCATCTACTTAAACCATGGCTTCCGTTCTAACTTTCTCACACACGATGCAATGTGCTTTGATCACATCCGTCCCCTTCACTTACCTCTCAGCCCTCTTATGCTGGTCTTTCCCTTCTGAGGGGGTGAGCCTAGGGAACCTCCTCTTGGCTGGACCCTCATCTGCACTGGGCTGTGTCCTTCAACAATGGAATACTTTCCCTTTCCTAGCAACCTTTAGTAAGTGCCCTTTTGTGGTCAAAATTTTCACTCAAACATGTTCTGAGAATCCTACTTGGGCATAAGAGAGGTGTGTGTGTATGGGGGTATTGAGCCTGAACTGACTTGGGGTGTTTGTGCAGTCAGACAATCTGTGTCCTCTGAGTACACTTTTAAGGAAAGCCCACTCCCCACTTAGCACCTTTTGCCTGTGTACAATTGGATGTGCATATGATTAAAATCAGATGCATTGTGGGAAAAAACATGCTTACTGAACAAAAGCTTGAATAATCCAAAGCTGTCAATCAAAAAAGAGAACCATCTACACACACCCTTTAGCAAACAGTAACTCTTGAGCGTGACCCTTTAAGGAGCACACTGCAGCCATCTCAGCTGCACCGCTACCGTCTTTAGTTCTTTGAAGACCCCCAAGACTCCAAACTGCCTGGTCCAGACAGCAGCCCCCCAGTAACACTTCTATCTTCCTGCTTTTCTGAAAGCTAGATTCCACTTAGGAGGAAAACGTGCATCTGTCTGTCTGTGTCTCACTTGTTTTGCTAAATGACTTTTAATTCCACCCACTGTCCTGTAAATGACAATTTCATTCATTTTTATGGCTCTCCCCTTCTCTCTTTCTTTCTCTCCTTCCCCCCTCCACCCGTGTGTGTGTGTGTGTGTGTGTGTGTGTGTGTGTGTGTGTGTGTGTAACACTTTATCTGTTCCTATGTTGATGGCTCCTGAACAGGTCCCATATGTGGCTATGCATGTGTGTCCACTGTGTATTGACTGATTTCTTGAGGTCTATGCTCAGGAGTGATATCTATTTTTAGTCTTTTGAGGAACCTTAACACTGATTTCCTAGTAGTTACACTACTGTACATTCCCTCTAGTGTACGAAGGAGCCACACACCCCAACCCTGGCCGTCATTTATTTGCTTTCTTGATGATAGCTGTCCTGAGTGGGTGAGATGGAGTCTATTTGACTTTTTCCAAAAACTCCTGATGCCAACTTCACTGGCTTCTTCTCACTGCTTCTAAGGGGAGAGATGCCCCTGAACTGAAGTCTGTAGCAGTGGCTTCCTTTTCTGTTTCCATCCCATGCTTTGTAAAGCTGGAACATTCTAGAATGGCACCTCAACCACGGGAAGAGTGCTGTCTTTGGCCAAGAGATTACAGTGGCACTTTGGGTTATGCCAGGGCCACTGCTGCCAAGAGTCACCAGCCACAACGTCCAGGTCCTAGCTCTTGCTCCACCTTGCTTTTCAGAGAGATGAGCTGATCCATCTAATAAGTGTGTGCATGTAAACCACACACTCTCTCTCTTCAGCAGAAGTCTCTGGGGTTTGTCTTCCAGGGATGGGTCTCATCTCACAGACCCACCATGGTATTTTAACAGGAGCTATGAGGACTTATCGCCCCGGGGGTGAGGTGGGGTGCTGAAGACTCCTTCACACACACAGCTACCACATGGACACAGCGAGAATGGACTCCAACTCCCTCTTAGGTCTCCTCTCCCCTTACTATTATGGCCACCCTCTCTGCCCTCCAGCTGGGGAAACTCAGGGCAGAGCCATGTGCAGGCCCCTTTGGGATGCCTCCTGCTTTCTCGATCTCCTCCTGGGAACACCAGTAGCACTCTAGTCCCAGGGCCTCCCTGAGTTCTTTGTCTGTGTGGAAGCCATTGCCCCCAACTCTAAGAACAGTACTTGAGCTGGGGCTCTGCACACTCTACTCTGTGCTCTCACAGGCCATGCTCTGTATCCCCAGTCCTGGTGTATAAGGTGACAGGGTGCCTGCCACCTAGTTGCTGGCCTTCTGCTCACACCTGAACCATAGTCCAGAATTGGGAGAGAGCCAAAAGCAGACCAAAGAGGCCCTGTCGGCAGTGTGCCATGAGAACAGCTGCCTCTGCCCTTCACATGGGTGGCAGTGACATCCCCTTCTTCCACAGGTTGCTGAGTAAGCTTGCTTCTCTCATTTACCCATTTCCCACTTCCTAGAGACCAGTGCTTCAGCTGGAGGAGGGGCAGGGTGGTGACTGGGAATTCACATGATCTCAGGGGACAATTTTTTACACTCAAAAGTCAAAGTACAATGGGCAACTGCCGATGCTCCACCCAGGATGAAGTGTCCCCTCACTACGGAGTCCCAAACCCGAGGGATCATCTGAGGACTGTCTGTACAAGTAACCCATAATTCTCTTTTAAGTAGGTCTTCCAAAGAGTTAAAGAATGTATTTTCACAACTTAAAATGTGGTATTGTTTCAAATTGCAACACGGTGCAAGGATCCCAGACCTCCACACACGGATGTGCCAGCTGCGTGTGCCTCATGACATCGCATTTTCCAAACCAGCTGAGTACGTGAATCACCACCTTTCACCCCTACACGAGTCACTGTAGGGTCCTAAAAACAAGACTTTTTCTTATATTCACAAAGAAAATTGTCACTTAGTGATTCTTAACAGTGAAGTAATGATTGGTTTCCTATAGTATTACACTTTCCAAATTGTATCAAATTGTCAGAATCCAGGAAGTGCAAAACAACAAAACAAAAGTAAAGCTGGGTGTGGTGGCACACACCCATACCCCCAGCACTAGGGAAACAAAGGCACAAGGATGGAGAGTTCAAGGCCAGCCTGGACTACATAGCATGACCCTGCCTCAAAAAAACAAAACAAAAACCCACACCAAACTAACTAACTAAACAAAAACACACACAAAAAAACTGCAGACCAATATTCCTAAAATCAGAAGAAGGACCCAGGAAGACTGTGAGCCCCTAAACAAAGTTCTCCCAGTGAACTGGCTCGAACAAACAGGAACCCCTGAGGACCGACTGGTCTCCACAGCTAAGTTTTAGGACATGGGTCAGGCATCCCTCATGATTCTCATGACCATCATGACCCTGCCCTGGAGTTCAAGCCTTTTGTGGAGCTTCCTGTCCTGCAGTGTGAGCTAGTCCAAGCCACTCATTTTTAACCAAAAGAAAGTGGGGTATGATGCACGGTGGGTCCCGAGACACTGACCTGTGTCCTACGTTCCTTGCCCTCTCCTGCCTGTCCCCTTTCTTCCCAACCACACGCAGAGATGCTTCTGTCTACTTGTGCTGCTTTCTTCTCTCTAGTTCCCAAAGCCTTTTCAGATAAGCTCCTGGCCTTAATTCAGTGAAATGGCTCCCCATAAGATAATCCACCCTCCATGACCACACTAGTACAAATAAGGGTCTTTCTTGACCATCTTATGTTACAGCACTTGGCGTTCCTCCACCCCTCCCCCTTGAGATTTACTTTGCAGTCCAGGCTGGCCTCAAACTCAAGATCCTCCTGCCTCTACCTCCTGAGTGCTGGGGTTTCAGGTATGTGCCACCAAGCCTGTCCATCTCCTTGAAATTCTTTCTGCCCTGGACTGTTTGGTTTGTCTTGCAGGCTTACACTCCTCCAGCAGGCCCTCAGAAGATGGCATCTCTCAAAAGCTTATTCTAGGCTTCACTTGTCTCCATCAGAACTCTCTAATGATGGAATATTCTAGTAAATACCTACAACTTGTATAATACAGCTGAGAGCCTGGATGTCTACTATGGCTCCATCTGAACTAGTTCCCATGTCAACAGCGGCAGTCAGCAGCGGCTCTAGATGCTGAGACCACCTGTGCCCATGGCCTTGGCCAGCACTGATGCTCAGACCATATGTACGTGGATATCTACAACTTGGACTTCTGGGAAGTCTGGTCTCTGTTAATCTCAGGCCAACCCTATCCTAGCTTTCCCCTCCAGCCATGCTGGCCACCTTCTGTTCCTTGCAGCTACTGTGGAGGGATCTGATGGCCTCCTTTTTGGTCTCTCTACCAGTGTCCAGTATCCCCTTTTATACCCTGGGTGCCTACACCATGGTGCTTCCCAGAAAGCTGCTGAGTGAAGGATACCAAACAAGAAAAGCCCTGCTCATGACCTTGTCCCTAAGCATCTGTCAAACAAAGTCCCTTCCATAAAAAGTAGAATCGGAGGGACTTGGAACCTGTCTTCCACTGGCCTTCCTGAAGCATGTATCCTCAAACATTTCCAGTTAAGGGGACACGGTCCCAAAGTAGGACCACCAGAACCACCAAAGCAGGTTCTCGTCACCATGATAAGAAAGGTATTCATTATTTTGCCATATGTCCCCTGAGTTCCTGGCTAGTGGTCCCAGAAAGCAGCTCCCACTGATTGTACTCAGTCCTCTTCAAGACTACTGACCCCTCCTCTCCTAACTCCATGAGGTGGATAACATCATTGTTTCCTCTGCTTTAGAGGGACAGTGTTTGGCCTCTGTCTCAGAGCAGGCCCACCTCTTCTGAATGCCTCAGTGGAGAAATGCAGGTCTGGATGCATCCGCCATCCAGGTCCTCATCTTACCAGGTATGCTCCAAGGCCCAGGGCCTCACGACAGACGGCCTGGGAACCTGACACACAGCAGGATGCGGAGTTCATCCAGACCCTGAATCAGAGTCTCCACTTTAACAAGATTCCCAGAGTTGGAACGTTCTCTACTAAGTCTTTAGACCGGCCAACCCAAGGGCACTAAGTAGCTCCTACTTATACCCTGCTCTGTGAACACACCAGGGTCCCCAAATCACTCAGTATGGAGTCTGGATTCCAGCAGTAAGGAGTCAGGCTGAGAGCCTGGGCCCAGAAACTCAATGGGAATACAGGGCGGGGCTCGGCTCAGCTCAGCAGGAACCAGGCAGCCTGGAGTAGCCTGAGACAGGCTGATCTCAGAGTTTGAGGCCAGCCTGGTCTACAGAGTCAGCCAGGGCTATGCAGAGAAATCCCTACCAGAGAAAAAAACCAAAGGGGGGAAAAAAAAAGAAGAAAGGAAGAAAGAAGGAAGGAAGGAAGGAAGAAAGGAAGGAAGGAAAAAAGCAAACACACAGACAAGTGAAGGAGTGTGTCAGTGCAGCCGGGAGAGGGTTTCTAAACAGTGAGTTGTGTAGAAATTGTGAGGAAGCCATGATTCAGGTGGGAGAGGACCAGGCTGGCTCGCCAGGCCTCCCTTGTCCCCAGTGCAACCTCACTTTTGACTCTGGTCAACTCGCAGCCAAGACCCACTGTGCACAGGCCTGCTCTGCTCAGACTCCCTCCCTCCCTCTTACTCACGTCCCTTCCTTTCACTTAACTTTTGTGACTGATGAAAAATTAAAATGAAATACGACATGTTGGGTCCTGACTGGTTGTAACCTGTTCTGCTCTGGCTCCTTCTGGAGACTGCCAGCTCTTCCTTCACTCTGCATGCACCTACATTCCACCTTCAGGCCTAGGCTTCTCCCACAGGGTGCACTCTTTCTTCTGACACCCAGAACTTCATATTGGAGCCTGTGAGGAAATCTCCCTGCACTTCACTCTGCACGCACTGGCATTCCAAGGTCTCCAGTTCCCCGATTTCTGCTGGGTATGCCCCAACATTCTGTCTTCAGTTTCAGGTTTTTCCCACTGTGTGCACATTTTCCTGACACCCACAACTTCTGATGAGCTTGTGCCTCTCAGAACAAGATTGCTGCTCCTGCTGCTTGCTCCCTGGAGGTAAGAGCCCACAAGTCACACTGTTGGGTGCCTTCCCAGTCTCCCCACAGTCACTGGATCCTGGATGATGGTGGTTAAGTGTGGGTCTGCCAGGTTCCCTCTCCTGTCTTTGGACATGGGCATAAGTATGTGGTGCCTGGAGCAGTGGAAGCCACCATGATACCATGATGAAACACCACGATGAAACAAGTGTGCCAAGGACGGCTGGATGTGAGAACAGGAAAGGTCTTCCTAGGCCTTAAATGGCATTGCTCATCTGCTTCCCAACCTCAGGAAGGGTTGGTGTGTGGACTTGTTTCCAGTCATGTTCACTTAATGATTTTGACTCTTCATATGGAAATCACCCAGGGCTATTCCAGGCTGTCAAAGCCCTAAAACATCTCATTCTTCTGGAAATTACTGGGTACCCTCTCCACTGAGCCTGTGGGCACAATTCTGTGGACTGGGAAGGCCTGTCTGGCATTGTGCTGTCCTTGAAAGTCCTCAGTCACACTGCCGAATTTAACAAGCCTGTCCTGGGGACTCTGAGATACTTTCTACTCACTGGTTTTAAGCCTAGCTTAGAAACCCTACATTGTGCTCTTTGTCATCCACTCCACATAACTGTTTTTCTCCAGGTCCCCTTTTCCCACAGTGCTAAGCACTTGGGGCCTTCACTGGTGAGTTAGCTGCCCTGGGCCCCAGGGGTCTTGTGCACCTTCCCTGGCCCCTCATCAGGCTCCACAGGCTGGAGCTCTTTCCCCATCTTTGCTTCCACTGCAAGGAGATGAAGCCTGGCTCAGCACCCTCCCCACTCCACCCAGCCTCATAAGCAGAATAGAAGTTCCCAGGGGCTGGAGCTAGACACAAACTTTCTACCACAGGGTGGTTAGGTAAACTGGCAGACTAGCTGTCAACTCTGGAAATCCCTGTACAGGAGCCAACTGGCTTCCCTTTGGGCCTTTCTTGGAAGCCTTTTGTCCTGGTCCTCAGACAGGCATCTGAAGGTCATCCCCAGGCTTCTTCCAGCAGGGGTTGTAGGCCTCTCTCTTTGTGCTCAGCCTCCCCTTACAGAGCCAGCAGCTTCCTTCACAGCAGCTCTGGAGTTTTCTCTTTCCCTCTGTAGAATTCTTTTCTCCTGGCCTCTTGACCCTTAGCCTCTTTTGGATGTTTATTTTCCTGGCTTCCTCTGTGAACTTTTCCCATCTTGCAAAGGAATACATAATCTTCTCAAAACAGTTAGAGGCTGTGCACCCCCTTCTACCAAGATTGGCTAGAACTTAAGGGGAATAATAACCAACCAACCCCTGAATTTCCCACCTTGATAGTTTTCTGCTGAAAGACCACACTTCCCAGCTTTCCCATGAACTACAGAAGTCGTTTCCACTTAAATAAGGGGCCACATCCCATCTTCCTCTGTAGGCATTTTGAACTTGGAGACACACACACACGTAACAAAATGTTCTTTCACCGTGAACAAACATGGACCTATCTAAGGGCAGGTCAAGCCTCTCTTTCTCTCCAGAGGCCTCAAGATGCTTCCCATGCCACAAATTCTGTTCAGGAAGAGCTGTTCTCGGAGCTCCCTTGCTATCTGTGGTTTCTGGCTTTCCTCTGTGGATTTCACTAAACTGAAATCTGTGGGGATAGTCTTGACGGGGCTTCTGTTCCCACCAGTGTGTAGAAGGCAGTGGTGGCACAGTAGAATGCACAGAATGCCAGGGCAGGGGCACCGAGCTCCAGGGGGTGGGGCAACCCAGGCAGATTCCTGCATATTCTTCTGTCTCCCTCCACTTTCCCCTTCCTTCTCTTTCTCTCCTTCTTTGCAGCAGGATCTTACTACGCAGCCCAGACTGGCTTCAAACCTTTGCTCTTCCTGCCTCTACCTCCCCAGTGCCAGGACCCCTCCTTTGCTTGTGGCTTCTCTGCACACAGACAAGATCTGAAGCACCCTCATGACTGATATCTGCACCTTAGTTTAGGAATTCTATGGAATCCTGTCTGCTACAAGGTCTCAAAGATTTGACCTTTCCTCTAGGACTTGCACTCAGGTCATGATCCTCTTGGGGATCAAATGTGGGTCTATATTGATTTCCTGTCTGCTGACATCCAGTCCTTCCAGAGGCATCTGCTGCAACCATCACCCTGCTCACCTGCAAGTCTTTGTACAAGGCCAAATGCAGCACTGGGCATGGGTGGGTCGCTTCTGCTCTGCCCTGCCTCTCCTCCCAGACTGTGTTCACTGTGACTCTACTACACTCTGAAGACATTCGCATTAGTCTCCAGTTGTGTTCCTCTCTTTCAGAGTTTGGCTAGTTTCAGGTCCTTTATTTTCCATGTCAGTTTTAGAATCAGGCTTATCAGCTTCTACAAAAACACAGGTCAGGGGCTGCCAAAATCCTCGTGATAAGACAGTATCTTTTCCAGTATCCGTCACAGGAGAACCCTGCTGTTCTATGAAGGGACATAAGCCCAACCTGTCATAAATGGGCGATCGTATTCCAGGCTCCTGGTGCTCTCCTGCAGGCTTAGCTTACACACACACACACACACACACACACACACACACACACACACACACACACGGTCAGCTATCTGTGAACAAGAACCTGTGCTTCTTTGTGTAGATATCCTGAGTCTTTTTCCTCTTCATTTCTTAGCTTGACTCTGCCAGAGTCTTCAGTACACTATTGATTTCCCTCCTGTTGGTCTTCACAGTAAGGTCCAGCAGTCACCCACTCCTAATGAGATCGTTTATAGAGTCACCATCCATGACGTCCTTCATCAGGTTGAGAAAGTTCCTGTTGCTGGGCATCCCACAGTTCAGTGATGTACTATACATTTCTAAAATTTTGTCCTCTCTCTTAGCTTCATTTTATGTTTATTGATGTGTCCTTAAATTTACTAATTTTTTCCCTAGTCTACCATCTTGTCTGCTGTTAATCCTATTTACTGTGTTTTCTAATCTGAGGCTTTAATCTTTAGAAACCAGCCCCACATGTTTAATCATTCATGTCTTTGTGTAACTGTTATAACAGATGGAATATAGCTTTAATGACTCCATTAACATCCTTGCTGACTAATTCTGTCACGCGCTTCAGCTTTGGGTCAGTTCAAACTGATGACCAGTTCTCCTCACAACTGTGTATGTGTATGTCTATATTCATGTAAATTTTTGTGTTGTTGTGGGATGCGGTTATAAGGTCACGTCTTTGTGGTTTGTCAGGTGGGTCCACAGGAGGGCTCAGCTAGGAGTTATTCCCTACTGATGGGGCAGGCTTTCCTGAGTGTCCTCCCAGCTCCCCATGAGTTCTGAGTTTTCTATCTGCTACAGAATAGCACTGTCCAGCCCTGCACACCAGGCTTAGTCCCCTCTACTGACGGTTCTTTCACTGGTCAGTTTGCACATGCCCTGCTGGACATGGAACAGTCTTGGTGGGCCTCTAGGGCTTTCTGTGCACCCAACTCTTTCCTGGTTCTGTCTGTCCTGGGATCCTCTACAGCCCTGACTCCTCAAGGTGGCAAGCCTGGGTTCAGATAGATTAAGGGTGTCCACTTGTTCCTGGAGCACTGGGCAGGTGTAAAGCTCAATTTCTCAAGTTAATGACAAGATCTTTAAATTATTTAAGTACTTCTGATATTCATTCTCCGGTAAGTAAGTATCAGAGGCTGGGGTATTCTGACTCTAATGCGAGCCACTGGCCTCTTTCTTGCTGCTCTAGCCCTTGAACAAAAGGCCTGTCAGTCAAAAGCCTGTGTCAGCAGCAGTCATCTTGAACATTACACAGTGCCTTGATGACTACAACTGAATACAGCAGCTACTGGAAGCACAGTCCCAGCCAGGGCTGCCTTAGTTTGCACTAGACATATGGGGGTCACAATGAGATCTAGGTGACTCTGCAACCATTTCTACCTGGGGCCAAAGTAGGAGCACTTCCCTTGGTGGCCTACAGAGGCACTTCTGTGATGGGTGCTAAAAGGCAAAGACTGTGATTAGTGCAAACACAAACCTTCATCTGCATATGACATATGCTATGGTCGGTATAAACACAAACCTTTATTTGCATATGAGGTGAGCTCCTGGTGCTACCTGCTCCTGTGAGTGCTCTGCCAGCAGCTCAGGCCCACTACCCCTCAGCTCTGGTTCTTATCAGCCCTATGTTGCTTTCCATTTCATAGAAACTTCTAGATATTTAGGTGGTTAGCTGACAGTACTTTTGTTTTTCAACATTCTTTTTTTTTATATATTTAACTTTATTTTATGTGCATTGGTGTGAAGGTGTCAGATCCCCTGGAACTGGAGTTACAGACAGTTGTGAGCTGCCATGTGGGTGCTGGGAATTGAACCCAGGTCCTCTGGAAGAGCAGCCAGTGCTCCTAACCCCTGAGCCATCTTTCTAATCCTGTTTTTCAATATTCTTAATGGATTTATGTTTTCATACATTTTCCCTTTTAAAACAGAATGGTTTATGGAGGAATAGCTGAGGACAGTGATTCTGGAAAGAACCCAGCAGCTGTGAGAGATCTTCTTAAACTAAAGGTTTCTCCTGAGGAACACTGGCCTGCAGAAGGGAGAGATGGGGGTGGTATAAGTCCATTGATGGAACCACAGTCAAGGCTGCAGATGCTGCTAAAAGAGCGGAGTCACAGTCCATCCTACCCAGAGGTTCTACTCTCCTTAGCCGTCGCTCATGGTGGCTTAGTCTGCCTGCCTGTCTCTTGGAAGGAAGGTGAACCTGGGTATGCATCTCTAGTATCAAGCCTGTTGCTAGTAGAGTAAGAGTTTAAAAGCTGGACTGAGACTATTTGGTCCTTTCAAGTATCAGGCTCTCTTCCATGGCTCTTTCCCCCATCTTCTTTCTTGGTTTTGGTTTTTGAGGTGAGGTCTTAGTATATAGCCCAGGCTGGCCTCATCCTTGTGATTCCCTGCCTCAGGCTTCTGAGTGTTGGAAGCCTGCATTGCCATGCCCAGTCATACACTCTCAATGCAGCAAACACATCAAATAGTGAAGGAAACATTAGCTCCAAAATTTCTTATTGTTTTAAATAAGTGAAGACTTTAAAAACTGGTTAAGATCTGTACCATAGTTTTTAGTTGCAAACTGATCTAATGTGTTCTAAACTTGAACAAACCCAAACTCCCAATGTGTTGCTTGGATCTTCTGGCAAGCTGTTTCTAGGTTTTCAGGATTCCAGGGCTCTCGTCTCAAGAAACTTTGCCACTTGGTGAACTCCAAACATGGTGAACCCCATGAGACACAAGCTCATGGGGTGTGGGGGTGGGGGATCCTAGGGAAACAGACTGACATTCTTACTTAGAAGGATCGGGAGGGCAGAAAGGTAATATGGTGGTGACTACCTCCACCCACAAAGTCCAAGGGCTGAATGTTGGTGTCCCATCATTCAAGTTGGAACCCAGACACCATTGTGGTATACAAAAAGGTGCAGCCTTGGGGAAGTTGCTGAGCCATCAGGAGTTAGAACTTCATGAAAGAGATCAGTATTCTCATAAAACAGACTTGACAGGTTGGGAACACTGATAAATGTCAGTGGTAGAGGGCTTCCCAAGCATGTGTGAGGGCCGAAGTCCTGAATTCACAGCAATACACACATGGCGGGGGTGGGGGGGGGAGCGGCAGAAGCACAGAGAGAGACATACACATACAGAGACAGAGACCTGAGCAAGCCCCCTCTGCCCTCTACTAGGTAAGTTTGCAGCAGCTGTGAGCTGTGAGCAAGGCCTCGCCAGATACAGAGGCCAACAGTGCCTTAACCTTGGGCTTCCTGGTTGGTCCGCAGAACTACAAGCAACACACGTGCATTGCTTATAAATTATTCACACTAAGGCATCTTGTCATAGCACTGAAGGGACGGAGGGAGTGTCCCCCTGACTTTCCAGGAACTCACTGTGTGGTGACTTCATGGACTCCCAGCTTTCCTTCAGTTCACAAGAAACTGGCAAATTATTCCTTAGCACACTTTAATCTCTAGGCTTTTGTTCAAAGCTAGAATTTTAGCCTAAAATATATGGTTCTCATTGCCTAATTACTGACAAATTCATATGACATTGCTCAATTCTTAATAGCCACTTTGCCAGAGGTAATTGTCTACTTCTTTGGAACTGGAGAAAATCAATTTTCTTTTATTTACTTCAAGTAGCATAGTAGTTAAGGTGAAATATCTAATTGAAAGTGTGATATGAAAAAAGAAGGAAAATACAATGAAACCATAAACCAGAACTGGTTCCACTGTCAGCTCCCCAGCTCTGCCCTCAGCACCCTTAGCAGGGTTCCCTTGGGGACCATGAAACAGAGCCCCTAACTGCACAGACAGAAAGAGTCTAAGGAGGAACCATGAAGCAAGCCATGGGGTTTATCAGGAGCAAGGGATGGTGGGACAGAGGGAAGAAGGGGGGGTAAGGGGGATGAGAGAGGGATGGAGGGATGAGAGGGAGGGAGGGAGGGAGAGAGAGAGGGAGGGATGATAGAGAGAGTTTCTTTAAATGAAATGCACTGTCTGAGCAGGGGTGAGAAAGGGTGACAGGAACTCAAGGCTGCAAACACTGTGCTTTTCACGTCCTTGGTGGATGTCTCCTTAAGAAGAAATGGATTGGCTCCACAGTCAACTCTCATTTCCTCAGCTTTGTTAAAGTTCCAGGCTCCTGGCTGAGTTCTGGAATGAGAAGCTTTTCCTTCCTGTGTATCCCTAGTCCCTGTGGTGATATTGTGTTCCCCAAAATATTGTGCACCCTAATAAACTTATCTGGGGTCAGAGAACAGAAGAGCCACTAGATACAGAGGCCAGGAAATGGTGGCACACACGCCTTTAATCCTAGCATTCCGAAGGCAGAGATCCATCTGGATCTCTGTGAATTCAAAGTCACACTGGAAACAGCCAGGCATGGTGACTCATGCCTTTAATCCCAGGAAGCAGAAAGGTATATAAGGCGTGAAAATCAGGAACTAGAAGCTGTTAAGCTTTTAGGCTTTTGAGCAGGAGTTCAGCTGAGACCCATTTGGATGAGGACTCAGAGGCTTCCAGTTTGAGGAAACAGGATCAGCTGAGGAACCGGCAAGATGAGGTGACTGTGGCTTGTTCTGCTTCTCTGATCTTCAAGCATTCACCCCAATACCTGGCTTCAGGTTTGATTTTACTAATAAGACCTTTTAAGATTCCTGCTACAAGTCCCCTCCTCCGTTTCCCCTCCTTTCCTTCCTTCTCCTCCCTCTCCTTTTTTTAGACAGGCACTCACTCTTCAGCCTGGACTGACATGGAACTCACTATGTAGTTCAAGCTAGCCTGGAACTAGCAGCCATCCTCCTGCCTCTGACTCTGGAGTGCTTTACTTGCCTGTCTTTGGGTCTTGCCTCAACATCAGGATAAAAGCAGGATAACCCCCACATGCTTCTATGAAGAGCATGAACACATTCAGAATTACAGAAATACAGCTCTTGGGCCCCAGGACAAATCCCATCTTCTTGGAAACTGCTCCATGCCACCTTCCCATGGCTCCTGGGCAGCCTGGGGTGGCACGGAGCTCTGTTCCCAGGCTGAGTCTTGAGGACGGTTGTGGTCCATGCTGACTCAGAGCACAGGGCACAGCCACCACATATCAAAAGCCAGAACATGCAGGTGCTTTCATTCCCCATATCCAACACATTTGCAAACACTGGAGTCAGTTAAAACTAACAGTGGCCACATTTTGGAGCCTGTTTAAAATGCTGAGGACCTCAGCTTCACGGATTCAAGTTTAGAATGGAAGTCATGCTGTTACACTGACAAGTCAGTGGTGAAGGAGAACTGCGTCCTGTGCACAGCTTGTGGCTGACAAGAATCAGCCATGCGTGACACTGGTGGGCTTACACAATCTGGAAACCTCCTCTTGTCCTTCCTTACTGCCTAGGAAGTCAAAATGCTAATTCTACTGCAACATTCCAAACTCCTTCCCCACCTTTGGAAACATGGTACCTATAAGGATGGTGCTGACTTCTCCCACAGCTGACCCTCCTGTAACCATCTCCGGGTCACCCCACCCCACAATGCATATGCTGAGTCTTGCCATGGGGATTCTTCAGGGATCACCTGGCCAAAACCAAGGCTGTTTGACTTGTTAAAGTTTACATGTCTCTCTCACAGACGTGACCCAGTCCTCAGACTCACAAGCTTAAGAGCGCTCCCAGAAGCCTTTGGCCAAAGAATGCAGGTCTTCTTCCCCTGGCTGCCAGACTCTGACTTTCGGTATAGGCCTGGATCTCTCTGGAGAACAGGACTGGGCTGTGGGAGCAACAGTTACCTCATCTTTTGGGGGAGGCTCACCTCACCAGGTCAAGGGGAATCATGCCACCCCAGATATGCCTGCCTGCCTCACTTCTCATTCATAGCTGGTGGAGTCTTTAAGGAAAGTAACCACACGTTTTTCCCTTCCTTGTGTGCACTTGTCAACAATGTGGCCAAGACTTCAAAAACCTAACTGGGAAGAGCAGTGTAAGAGGGAAGGGGCTGCACTCAGAAAGAGCACCTGGGCGCTCACCTTCCCCGTCCCCACTTCCTGCCGCTTCCTTCTCTCAACCCCCCAGGGTACATTTACTCCAGTGATCCTATAACACAGCAGCGTTTAACAGTGAGTTAGGCCAGGAGAGGCTGTGCATACCTAGACCCAGCTACTTTCATTCCTGCAGCGGAAGGATCTCAAGTCAGAGACCAGCATGGGCAACTTAGCAAGACCCTGTCTCAGAGTGAAGAGGTCCAGTGTAGCAGTTCCATCCCCGGCCCATGCACATGTATGTATGCACACATACCCACACACACATGCAGGCACACATGCACTCACACATAAACACACATTCACATATGCACTCGCACATGAACACACATGCATGGGCACACATACACATGTATGAACACATATGCATGCACACATATCATTGTCATTCATGGAGAAAGAATGCTTTCTTTTGAGAACAGTCATTCAAATCCACAGTGGGCTGAACCCAATAGGGGGATCAGGGTTGGCTCTGTCAACCTTCACCTTGCCTGCTGTTACCAGGAGAAAAGCCCACCCACATACATTAACATACAAATAAATAAAAGCAAAAGCTGTGTATAGTGCATACTTGAAAAAAAGTCAACACATTAGTTCCATTTCCTCAGGTCGTCCCTTGCCCCACCCCCACAGAAAACCAACCTAGATTTAATCTGTCTCTAATCAAAACAATCTTTACCACGTGTGAAAACAGACAGGCTAGGAGCTGCCTCTCAGACATGTGGCAGTTCATTTTCTCTGTGCTGTCAGGAAACCCAGACTTGAAAATTAAAAATATGCCTGTCAGTTTCTGCCAAGACAACGCAAACAGAAGAGTGAAAACTTCCCGCAGGATTGAGGCTCCTGGAACCCGAGTGAGAGATGGACAGATTCAAAAGGCCACTTACTTCTCAAATAACGCAGCAGGCGCTGTCCGTCCCCCACACTGGCCTGGGGTCAGGATCAGCAAACACCTTCCTGGCACACTGCCCTGAGGGCTCTAAACCAGAGCCAGCAAAAAAGCAGGACTAACCCACCTCACAGATGACAGGAAACAATGGCTTTTTCTCAGTCACATTCTGAGAATAGGGAAACAACAATGAGCACAGGAAATGGTCTGGTTTCCTGATGTTTGCTCCCCCACTGTCCCCTAGGAGGTCTCAGTCACCTCCTAACTGTCTAGGAAACTTGTCACAGTGAAACAACCTGAATCTTACTTCAGAGTGACCCTATCCAGTCTCCTACTCCAACTAGGGTCCCAGATTGAAACAGGGCAACTCACCAGCCACTCACAGGCCAGTCCAGGGAGGTGGATATGTGGGAAGATACAACATATCAAAAGACAGATTACTTCAAATACCCATTCTGAATACCTAATAGGCAGACTTTTATTAGCTCAGTGTTAGGTCTCAACCCCAGGACAAATGTCTGAGTTGCCCATTAACATATCAAAGCAAACACTGGCCACCAGGTTCTCTCTGAGTCCTTCAGTCTCTACCTGTTATAGGGCCCTCCTGGCTGGCATACCCCACCTTCTACACTAAACTTTTCTAGCCCAGGTGGGTTAGAAAACACTGGGCTGCCCTTCCTCTAGGTGCCTGTCCTGATATAACCCAGCCATTTTGGTTAGCTGGCCCTTTTTGGACTACCCTTTGCCCTCTTGGTTAGTGTCTTGGCCCAGGCTGCCCCTCTTGGTTCTTGGCTCCTGTCTTCCTCTCCTCACATGGTCCAGCTCACTCTGGACTCCTCCAGATGTCCCTGTCTCTGGCTGTGCTCTCCCTTTATCCACAATAAACCTTTCCTCCACTGTCCCCAGGAGCAATCATGTCTTTCCTTTTTTATTTCTTTTTTTCAGTTCACTATAAAGTTAGTTATTACACCTGTAATCCCAGCACTCAGGAGGCTGATGCAGGAAGGGCAAATTCAAGGCGAGCCCGGGCTACAGAGTGAGATCCTGTTTCTAAAAAAAAGAAAAAAAAACCAAAAACACAAAAAACAAATAAAATGACATAGAATGAAATAAAGGTCGGGATGAGACAGGTCTGTCCTTCCAGGCCCTGCCTGTGAAGATGAAGATGGATTGCTAGAGCGCTGCCAGTAAAGAGAGGGACTGGACTGTAAACTTCAAGGGTTATCGTATCTCAGCAGTGGGCAGGTCTCCACGCTCAGCTCTGACTAGCTTAGTGCACAGCATAAAGAGGCAGAGACAGGCCCCAGATGGTTCAAGAGCAGCACTGGCATCTAAGTTCAAAGACCTCCACTGGATGGAAGTTGGGGGCCTAGGGTGGCACAGAATGGTGGGGAAAATACAGTCAACGATCCTGTCCAAACTCTTGACTTCACGGAATAAGAACACACCTCTGGCTGTGCTTGTCTACTCCCAAGATAGTCCCCAGTGATCAGTGCCTCTTGTTATTTATGCCTCGGTGGGTGTGCCTGCCCCAACGCGGTGGTGTGTCTCTGTGGTCTGTGTATCCCAAACACTGCAGCAGTGACGGTATGCCTTTATGTGATCTCTATGAATATTATGAAGGGAGGGGAGCTAAGAACACAGGCCTTAGAGCCAGAGGCCTGGGGTGGGGTGTTTGGTTTTGGACAAAAGAGTCCTGTTTCATTACAAAGAGAAAGACCCTCACTGTGCCCACACTCCAGCTTCTTCAACAGCTAACTTATGGCCAAACTTGGGTCATGGATCACCCAGCTAGCCTCTTTTGCTGGATTGCTGGTGCATAACAAATCATTCCAAAATTCAGTGGCTTAACAAATCATTATCTCACATTTAAGGTGGGTCACAGCTGGGGGGGCTTCGGTCAGTCGGAGCTCCTGAAAAGCCTCTGAGCATGGAGTCGGACTGCAGTCCTCCAAGCTGGCATGAGGCTGAAGGAGGTGACTGTAATCTGACACATCAGTTTGCAATCTGCTTCTGTCAGTGCAGCTACTCTTTTGTTCACACACAGTTTGTAGAACTCAATACTGTGACAGAGATGACATGCCTACATATTTGGAACTATTTTCTATCTGGTTTCTTCATAGAGAAAATGCTGCCAACTTCCGGTGCAGAGAATCTGAGATGCTCAGGAGCTGTTGGCAGCAGGCCATGTTCCTTGTCACACGGGTCTCTCTGCTGGCTACCTGAGTGTCCTTATGACATGGCAACTATCACTTCCCAAGGGCAGAAAGCAAGAGGCCTTTGTTCTAATAACCCTGCCTCTGAAGAGACATGCCATCATGATGCAGTATTGCTCTGGCACAGAGAACCACAGGGACATGGGAACTCCACACAGGTATGAATGCTGGGAGGCACAGATCACTGGGGACCATCTTGAAAGGTGACAGCACAGCCAGAGATGTTCTTACTTTGTAACATCAGGGGTTGAGTCAGGGTCATTTCAACAGGGCTTTTCTGCTCTTACCACTTGCCAGTCATACAATGGAGATAATGTCTGATTTAGTTCATGTTTAAGCTCTGATCATCACATATGGTCATCCCTTAGTGTCAGGGAGGGTTTGGCTTCATGGACACCACAGTCCTTGCACAAATGACCCAGCATCTGACCCACACATCCTCCCATAGAGAACCACCATTACCTAATATAATGAGAACACTATGGAAACAGTGGTGTAGTACTGCTTAGGGAACAATGACTAGGGAAACACATTGAACCTACACACACAGAGGGCTAGATGAAGTGAGTATCTTTGGGGATGAATTTTAATTACTCATACTTTCATTTTGCATTACAATATTGTCATTTATGTTTCTAGAACCATTATTAGTGTGATTATTTCCCCTTACTTAGGTGGTATTTCAAGTAATTATTGAATTCAAACATTCCCTGTGTTCTGCCTTCTATTCTTGGGAGAGAGAGAAACGAGCAAATGTACAGTTCCTAGAGGTTCCTCTAGGACCCCTGTTCCCCAGTCTATCAACACTACATGTGTGGCAATCTCTTGTCTGTGGTAGCACATGTCAAGATACCCAGTTACATCTCTGAGACCCCCAGGCCATGTGACTCAGTAGGAAAATTAGCATAGCTTATTCCATTTTAAAGGCTCTCGAATCTTAGTGATTACAAGTTTAAAAATGTGTTTTCACAGGGTGTGTTGAGCCCACCTGTAACCACAGCACTTGGCAGGCTGAGGCAGTGGAGTGGTGAGCTGGGGGCAGCCTGGACTGCATACTGAGATTCTTTCTCAAAACAACAATGAAGTGTGTGTCCTATGCATGCAGAGTGTTCAATAGTGGCTACTTAAATCCAGTATGCAGATGTAATGAGTGGAGGGTAATTGAAAAGTCAAGGACTAGCATTTGGTAGTGTGAAAACACATCCAGGCACAGCTCTGACCCCCTGGTGCTCACTTCATACTCCACTCCTGATGGTTACAGAGCCCGTGGCTGGGTTGATCCTTTCCTAGGAAGCTTCAAGCCCAATAGTGACAGGTAAATTACCTCTGAATTGATGGTCACCAACAGTAAATCTTTTTCTTGAATAATTTCTTTTTTACCATAGTGAAACACATTGTAGCAAAGCTTTTCACCTTGGCCATGTTTCCTATATCTGGTGGGAAAACTAAGATACACGTATTTTAAATTTGTTTAGAAAACGATGAGATCAGTGGCTACCGACACAAGCTGTCCACTGGGAAAGGCAGACAGTCGGAAGGCTTTGAAGAGCTACAGCCACAGCTGAAGGAATGCATGTGCTCTGAAGACTTCACTGGGGAGAATAGAAAACACAGAGGAAAAGGAGAGCAGGAGACGGGGCTGTTCCAGAGCATGAATTGGCAGGTTTTCAGCACAGGGATTAAGGGTGATGCTTTAGAACCCCACCTGGCTTACTTTGGGGTTTTACTGTAGACTTTGTGAGCTTTTCTTATTACTGCTGGGGGAGCAAGAACCTGAGGTCGCTCTGCAGGGCTCACGTGGAAGTCCTCACAGCACATTCTTTCCCCTGGTGATCTCAGAAAGGCAAATGACTTGTTTCCATTTTTGCCTGTGTCTATTTTAAGACTCGTGTTTTGTCCAAGGACGTCATTTGTCATTTATTTAAAACACTGGCTTCTGAACTATGTGCAAGTCAACAAAGTCTGAGATATTTATCAAGAAGCTACTGGATGCCAGGTCTTACTGTGTAGGACACTGCCTGGACCTGAGGACTTCAGAGCTCTAAGAAGAGACAAAGCCTGAGTATAGTGGTCCACATCACACAGTGGCAGGAAATGGAGACCCTGAGACTAGAGCCCAGAGTGAGAGAAGAGTGACTGGAGAAGAAGGGAATGAGACGCCCAGAAGTCAAGTTTGCTGGCACGTGTCCCTTTCCCTTCCTCTCCTCCCTGTCCATCCTACTCTCTTTATACACACAGAGGTCAGAGGAGAACATCGGGTTCCCTGCTCTACCACTTCCTTACCTCATTTCCTTGAGGCAGCATCCCTCACTGGACATGGAGTTAGGGTTGCAGCCAGCTAGCCTTGGTGAGCCTTCTGTGACCCACAGTGCTGGGATACAAGCCTGGCATGGCCACATCTGACCTTTGTTTCTGTGGGTACTCGGATCTGAACTCAGGCCATGTTCACACAGCAAGCACTTTTACCCACTGAGCCGCCTTCTCTCCTGCCCTGGCACCTGTAAGGACAGTTATCACACTGGCTGTGGCAGCACCAGAAGGATATGCTGAAGAGGCTGAGGCAGGAGGATCAAGGTTGATTTATCAGCTGGGACAAAGTCAAGTGGAAGGAATCGCCTGCAAAGGGCTAACAGATCACACTCAGGGACCTCTGTGTAGTCACTGGTGTGCGAAGGCTTTCATTAGTGTGCAACTCATATTCTCCCCAGCACACACCAGCTGCCACAGCCAACACCTAGAATTTCCCTCAACTGTGGAGGGCCATGGAGACAGGTGGGGCTGCTTTCAAGGTATAATCCTACTTGCCTCTCTGGTGGCTAGTTTTATGTTGATCTGACACAAACTACAGTCATCTAGGAAGAGGGAACCTCACTTGAGAAAATGTTCCCACCGATTGGCTTGTGAACAGAGCTGTGGTGCGTTTTATTAGTTGATGATTAGGGTGAGGGGTCCAGCTCTATGTGGGTGATGCCACCTCTGGGCTGTTGGTTCTAGTGCTGTAAGAAAGCAGGCTGGACCAGCCATGAGGAGCAAGCCAGTCAGCAGCACTCCTCCATGGTCTCTGCATCGGCTCCTGCCTCCAGGATTCTGCCCTGACTCTTCTCAGCAATGGAGTGTGACCTGAGAGTTGTAAACTGAAATAAACACTTTCCTCCCCTAGTTGTTTATGGTCAGGGTGTTGTTTTATCACAGCAACAGAAACTCCAAGACACCACCCAGAAGTGCACCAGAAGTGGCCGCAGGTGTCATTTTACTCTAGAATTCCCTGCTGGGTCACCTAAGGGCTCACCCATGAGGAGGTGCTTGTTCCCACTCCGCATCCCCATGCTCCTTTCATGACACTGCCTTATGACATCCTCATGACACTGTGACCTGTGTGGTAGGCACCATCTCCCCTGGCCCTGGAATAATGGAAGACCATATTCACAGGGAGGTTGAGCTGCTTGCCCACCAGCTTCACAGGGCTGTAAGATGAGCTATGGGACCCAGAAGAGAGTGATGAACTGGCTCAGATGGCACCTGAGCTCTTGAACTCCGTAAGGCTGGGATCCCCTGCTGGACTTGGATCTACCTTTAGGCCCTGCCAAGGCCCTGGGATCCAGCACCTTGAGTTCCTTGCTCTCACCTTTTTAATTATCTGCCATTTTTTTATTTGGATCAAAGCAAACATTTTTCAATTACGAAACTTTAGCTTTTAGAAGTCTTAGATTTCTAGAACAACGCAACAGGCAATGCACAGTCTCCACACACCCTGTCTCAAACATTCCATTCTGAGCCAGGTATTGGCAGATCATCACACCATTCCATGTTAAGAGTCAAATGCAGCCGGGCGGTGGTGGCGCACGCCTTTAATCCCAGCACTCGGGAGGCAGAGCCAGGCGGATCTCTGTGAGTTCGAGGCCAGCCTGGGCTACCAAGTGAGTTCCAGGAAAGGCGCAAAACTACACAGAGAAACCCTGTCTCGAAAAACCAAAAAAAAAAAAAAAAAAAAAAAAGAGTCAAATGCTCCACATCCTCATTCTCTGCTGTGAAATCTTACATGTCGGTTAAAAATGTCGTGTCCTTCTCATTATGTGAGGATACAGAAGTGGGGAAAGGGTGCACTCAGAAGCTCTCAAGAAATGTTAGAGAATTGGTTAAAGTGTATTTAACCCCAGAAAACCAAGACAATGTTTATTCTTCCTGTGCTGGGAAGGAACCAGGGTACCATCATGACTAGCAAGCTCTCTCTACCCCTGAGCTCTATCCCAGCTAGGCAGGCAGTGTCTGGGAGGACTGATCACCAGCCCTTCTGAGCCATGGTCCTGGTTCTGATTTTGGTCCTTGTCTTGCTCCTTGAGCTGACTTCAGAGGCTACCATCTTTCTGGGAGGCTCTAGATATCTGTCCCTGCTCCCTGACCCATGTGCAGGCCTGGCTGCCCAGAGTGGCCTGCTAAGTGACTACTGACTGCTCCCAGGTATGAATTGGACTCCAGTTACCAAATGCTTGGCTAATACTCCTTTCTATTTTTAATTTGATCTTAAGATTACTGGACACTGAATAAGCCAATTTGTAAAGACACAAGAGCATCCTGTGGTGGCAGTCCCCATCTAAGCTCTTCCCGGGGTCTCAGCTGCGCCAAGTGGTTCCAAATGAGGAGCAAATGCCCGCCCTGCTGGCTCTCACGGCGTGCGCCCAGTCTGCCTGTGTGCTCAGGAGCACTTTTCCTTCCAGTGCGCTGCGGGCAGCGCGTCCCCCCCCCCCCCCGAAGGCGCAACAGGGGCTCCAAGAGCCTCTACCTGGGCTCTCTCCAGGTCTCCAAGTCAGCATCATCTGGCATGATGGTTCAAAGGTCAATCCCAAACTGAGTGCAAACGGATCACCTGAAGGGCATGTTGGCAGAAGCTGCTTAAGCTTGCTCTCCAAGGCACTCAACTGTGCTTAGCTCTGGGCTGGGAACTGGGGAGAAGGCGGGGTAACAAGAGAGGCTTTAACACGGAGGCCCTGAGATCCTGCCTTAGGTTCAGTAAATCAGGCCCATGGCGCAGGCACATGAGTATTTTTAAAGTTCCATGCCTAAAATGTGCAGTCTATTTAGGAACAGATGACTTAAAACTTTTAATCATATTTTGTTTTTAAAATGGGAATAGGGTTGATGTAAACTAGACATAATATAATAGCTATCTGGATGCAGCAGAACTTTTATTAGAGAGTAACAACTTCTTTTTTCTTTTTTTCTATTTTATTGGTGTTTTTCCTGTATATATGTCTGTGTAAAGGTGTCTGATCCCCTGGAACTGAACTTACAAACAGCTGTGAGCTGCCATGTAGGTGCTGGGAATTGAACCCGGGTCCTCTAGAAGAGGAGGCAATGCTCTAAACCGCTTTGCCATCTCTCCAGCCCTGACTACTAACTTCTAATCACTTCACAGGGGAAGTGCGGGACAGCCAGATGTGAGTGAGTTCTTAGACACACTCTCCATAGCTACATTTTTAACTTGGGCCCCCAAACTGGCCATGCGACCAGAGGCCTCTCTATTTGTGGCAAAGGGCAAAGCGGGGAGTTGAGGCCACACTTAGTTACAAGGCAGACAGATGGTGGAATGCCAGGCCGAGGAAGACAGAGACACAGCTCTGGAAAGGCCCTTGCAGACTGAAGTGCTGAGAGGCACAAGCAGGCTGATCTGAACACTGCAGGACATCCCCTTCCCCAGCGTGAGGCTAAAACGGAAGGAGAAGAAAAGTTCTCCCTCACGCTTGCTTCTGCATACTTGACTGACACCACATTCCCACAATACTGAGTACTTTTTTCTTTTTCTATTTTTAAGTGTGTGTGTGTGTGTGTGTGTTTGGGTACCTGTGTGTGAGTGCATGCAGAGGTCCAAAGTTGATGTCAGGAATCACCCTTCTACCTTATTCTGTGAATAAAGGGCAGAATCTTTCAGTCAAACTCAGACCTCCTTGATATGGGTGGTGCGGCTCGCCAGCTTGTACTGGGCCCTGTCTCAGTCTTCTGAGGCTGGAATTACAAGTGGCTGCCGTGTGGGTTCTAGGGATGTGAACTCTGGGCCCCATGCTCTAACTACTGAGCCATCTCCCCAGCCAAAGATAGAATTTTCTGATTCCAAGAGAGTTTAAACACATTCTTCATACAGATTATCCATATTGTTTAATAAGTTACCATCTAAAGACTTTATATTCTAACTTTTCCTATAAATGGGAAATTTATAATATTTAAAATTGTTTATTATTTCTTATGAAAGAAAACAAATGATTGTATATACAATTTATAATATGCCTCCTGACTTTTTTTTTTTGGAGACAGGATTTCAATATTCTGTAACCCTGGCTGTTTTAGAACTTGTTTTGTAGTCCAGTGTGGCCTAAAACTCACAGATACCCATTTGCCCAATGTCTAGCTTCCTATTGCTCTTAATATTTATCTTATGGGCTTTAAATATGCAAGCCTCTACATCTGCAGTCATGCTATGTCTGCCTCTCTCAGTGTGTGACCTTCTTAGTTCTCCAGAATGAAGCTGACCATCACCAGGCTGTTTCACTAGAGCGTCAGGAGCATGAACGAGGTTGAGCTTAGAGTAAAGACACCAGACCCATCTCTCTAGCAAACCCAGGAACTGAGTCTTATCACCTACCACGGGACAATGAGCCCAGCTGACTGGGGACCAGATTCTCTTATCTCTTCTTCTTGAACCCCCACGGCAGGCACAACACTCTAACATGGGGTCCCCATCTGCACCACTGCCCTGAGAGTCCTCACTTTATCAGAGGGTCAGCTAGGGTGGGGCCTTTTTACATTTCCCCCTCCAATTCTCCAAATATTGTGTGGTCCAAGAGGTGCTGAACCTAGAGTTGGTCCCTGGGAAGACACTGCCCAATTCATTACCTCATTGCTTAAGCTGAGATATCTCACAGGAGGTAAACAGCTCTGAGTACCCAGGAACTCACTGTCTTTTCTTTGTTCTCCTCACAGGCAGAAAATCAACCATGGTGAATTCCAACATGAGCTCCCCTACCCCCCCCCCTCTCTCTCTCTTTCTCTCTCTCTCTCTCTTTCATTTGGTAGAACATGGAAACAATCTTCACGGCATTCTTTATGGCTCTGCCCACAGGTTTTCCAATCTCAGTTTGCAAGATACTATTCAGGATCCTATTTACTGGCTTCTCCTCCCTAGTGTTTCTATAAAGGGCACAATTAGAAATCTTGGGAGCAGCTCCAGTGTGATTCTTAGAAACTTGTTTTGCTCTTTTATTCCATTCATCACTTCCCATTGCTTGGATACTTCTGCTGGCTTTGCCTTGACCTTTAAACACACTTCTTGCTGGCATTATAGGATCTGGGTTGGGCTCTCCCATCCTCTACTGAAGTCCTCTGTGTTTATTTAACTGGCAAGTCAATGCTGAAGGAAACACAGAGTGACCTGACTCCTGTGATAGAGGAACACAGTCTGATATGTTTCCAGGCACATGGCTCTTACCTGCTGCTTGAGTGCTTCCAAAGATTCGAATTCCAATCTGGCCAGTTTCATCTGGATGTGCCGTGGTTTATCAGGGATGGCAAATGCAAGTATGAACTTCAAAGCCAAGAGGGCATGCTGCAAAGAGAAAGACCTCGTGTTGACACTGTCACTACCTTTTGCCAGGAGACAAGTTCAATCTTGTCTTTAACAAAATTAAATTCTGTTAATTTTCAGGGACTCTTAAATCAGTGGCCTCTAACATATCAAAAACCAGCCAGGTCAGTAGTTGTACTAGCCCACTCTGGTGTGGTCTATCCCACAGTTACTAGCTTATTTTGCTTTATTCTTGTAAAATAAGCTATTATCATAAATTGATACCATGTGCCACTCTTGGTGCTCTATAGAATAGTAAAGTTTATTCTAAAGACTTCTACAAAAATGTTTTGACTTGCACATTAATGAGCAATATGCTTGGTGCATGACATTCTTCACCAGCTACATTCTCTGCCCATCACCACACAGCTGAGTTACAGCCAGTGTACGTGCCTTGGATTCTCCACACCCTGTGGTGTCTGGTGTGGTTTCTTTCATGACATGATAATTGTTAAACATCGATGGGCTGATTGTGATCTTAAACTGTTCTCTCCACACACAGCAGTGAGGGACAGACTACAGTGTGCCCTTTCAGACATTAGCAATCAAGGACTATTCTCTTCTCCTCTAGCATCATTAAGAAGTGCCTCATAATATAACATGAGATTTACATCAGGTGGATAGAGTGCATTGCCTCTAATGAATCCCATACAGCAGATGCACAGCCCCACGCAAAAGACTTTCTACAAATCCAGCATTGTCTGGTGTCTTGTGAGAGGTTCAACACCCTCAGACATCAGAACTATTAAAGAACAAAACCTGTGTGGTAAAAGTATGACTGACAACACTCAATCTTTAAAGGTAAGAAGAGTTAGAAGGTGGTAAGGACATCAACACGGGACAGCTCAAGATGAGTTACACTTACTGTTGACAGGAGAAAAGATAGGTGGAGGAAAATGAAATGATTTCCTTACTGCAAGATCTCAAAATGGAGGAGAAATAAACAGTGACTCCTGGGAGGAGGGTTGGGGCACAGGAGTCAGCATCATGCTGGAGTGAGTATGCAGAAACCAGAAGATCTAGAAATTAGGGTTCCCAGCCAGATCCCACATTAACAGTGATCTGGAATGACCCAGGATGGGAGGATAGGTGGCCTTGACCTCACTGTGGCTGCCCAGGTCAACACTAGGAGATGCTTAGGCAGACAAAAACTAAAAACAGCACTGATTGGACATTTTCATGTGCTGTAGATGAGATAAGACTCTGAATATAATCTACAAAGGATAAACAAGCAACGAGAAGAGGCTAGGTTGTACCATTATTCTATTAGTGGACTGGGATACAATTCTATATAAGATAACATCATTAAATGCATTACATAAGAAACAAGTTAGTGGATGAGAAGAAACCTTCTGGAGTTTGCAGCTGGAACCACACCCACCCCTGGTCCATCCTGCCTCTCTTAACAAATCTGCACCTTTGTTTGTGCGCCCTGGAGTCTTGGTGGGAATCAACTCAAAAACAGGATGAAACTAAGTTCCTCTGAGCCTTGTTTCCCTTGGTACAGAGCATTTGGAAGGACATGGAGCCATCTGCCAGCTCCCCATCTTTAGACTTTAACAGCTGACATATATCACTTTTATAAGGGAGGAAAGTTTACATTAAAAAAGGATAATGCTCTGCCAGGCTCCTTGCCTTACCTGATCAAAATTGCCCACTTGCCCAGAAAACAACTTAGAACCTGGAGAATCTGGAATGAAGAATGAAGCAGCTCTGGAATGGGGTCACCTGGCTGGCTGTGCTTAGCCAGGGGCCTCCAGCCCCACTTCCTTCCTAATCTGCCAGGACTCCCTGCATCAGCACCACAGACATTCTGACTTACTTAAAAGGAAGAGCTGATATGGAACAGGACACATATTTGGTGAAAAATGCACTCAAAATGGAGAGTTGGGAGGAAGGAGCCTGTCCTGAAAAGAGAAGGCATTTTTATGAGTCGTGACTATAATTATTCATCAGCAGTATCCTTTGTTTTTAAGTTGGGTGCTTTGATGTTTTAGAGACAAGGTTTTATTACCTAACCATGTTGGCCTCAAACTCATGACCCTCCTGCTTGAGAGTTTCAAGCACTGGTCGAGGTGACGTGTGTGCACCACCATACCAGACTCTAGCAGCATTTTCTTAAAAGTAAAATTCATAAAACTGTACCCTAAACAAAAGAAAAGAGAAAAGGAATAGTGTGTGAGGGGGGTCAAATGGGAATTTTAAAACTAATAAACAAAAGTTGGTGCAACACAACAGTTTGATTAAGCAGTGTTTGCAGGGAAAAGCAGAAAGAGTAGGCCACAGGAAATCAGCTCTGAGTTCAACACCGACCACCAGCTAGCAGGTTGCCTCTGTTCACTGCAGGGATGGGGAACCCTGGGAGTCTCGAGTCAGGAGCACAAGGAGTGGAGCCATTTTATTTTGTGAAACCTAGAAAATTTTGGTATGATCAAGAGCAGCAGCTGTGTTTTCCTAGCAGCGTGTGCCCAGCCCCTTGGCTTCTGAAACAAAATGCAAATCAGAGTCGGATTCTTGGGATCCTGAGAAGGGAATTTGACTCCTACAGAGTTTGCTGTGTGTACAGAAGCCTCAACCCAACCCAAGAAACTTTCTCAGAAAAGTAAAAACCCTCTGATGGTCACAAAAATTACCAGACAAATGCTAATTTATAAAAACAGTTCATGGAAAAGAGCTTGAAAAACAGCAAATGGGTTATTTTTTTCTTTACCCACTGGTAATGTTTTGTAGTTATTTATATATATTTTTTAATTTCAATAGATTTATTTTAATATGTATAAGTGTTTTGTCTGCATAAATTTTTGTGCACCACATGCAGGTCTGGTGCCCCCAGAGGTCAGAAGAGGGCATTGGATGCCCTGAAACTGGAATAGCAGATGACTGTGAGCTGGCTGAGAACTGAGTCCAGGTTTCTGCAAGAGCAGTAAATGCTCTTAACTGCTGCATCATCTCTCCAGTCCCTGCTTTTGTCTTTTTAAATTCCACTTTCCTGTACCACTCCATCCATACTCCTGGTAAGTTACTCCTCACTTATGCGCCTAGAAGTGTTACCCAATAAACTCACTGGTTCATCAGATACTGCACTTTGGCTGCTGCTGTACCCATCTGGGGAGAGTAGAAAGGCCTTTGTTCACATCTCCCCAGGAGAAGTCACACGACAAAGTATCACACAGTTTGTTTCAGTGAGATAATGAATAGGAGCTCCTTTGAAGTTTAAAAGGAGTCATCATGGTGTCTTCTACCTGGTTACAGAGGCTGTTGGGCAAGGAGCAAAGGGCCAGGGGCCAGGGGGCCAGGGGGCCAGGGGGCAGGGGCCAGGGGGCAAGGGGGCCAGGGGGCCAGGGGCCAGGGGCCACAGGGCAAGGGGGCCAAGGGGGCCAGGGGGCCAGGGGCAGGGGCCACGGGGCAAGGGGCCAGGGGGTAAGGGGGCCAGGGGCCAGGGGGCAAGGAGCAAGGGCAGAGGCCAGGAGACAGGGGCCAGGGGCCAGGGGGTAGAAGACAGGGGCAGGGGCCAGAGGCCTGGGGCAGGGGGCAGGAGGCAGGAGGCATGGGGCAGGGCAGGAGCCAGAGGCCGGGGGCAGGGGGCAGGGGCCAGGGCAGCATCTGTGACCCAACACACAGCTTTCCTCAAGCTCTCTGCTCCTGACACACCAAGCTGTGTCACACTGCCTACACCAGCAGTGACAGGGACTCCCTGCTATCTTAAGTGGTATAGGTCTCCGGATAGCTATTTGAACAATTTCCCAAAAGAAGTCAAGAGAGTGAGGAGCTGGGCATGAAAGGTTAGCAAGATACTGAAAAACAGAAGGCCCGGGAGAAGAGCATGCAGACAATGTTAGGAGAGCCAACGGTGAGCTGCAGAGTGGCTACCCCCAAACCTCAGAAGCCTTCTCCTGCTCTCTCCACTTCCATAGCTCATTCAACAACAGCTGGAGGTGGGAAAGCCAGTTAGAACAAAGGGAGGGAAGTGACTAATTTAAGGGGCCAGAACTCAGAGGCTCTGGGTGATAGGGCTGCCACCTGTCCCTGGGGTGAGAAGTTTGGCTTTGACAAGGCTGTGCTAGCTCAGAGCTCTTCCTAACCAGCTTGAGCGATGCCCGCTGTGAAGGTGCTGTTCACCCAGAGCCATGCTTCATGCTCAAAGCAGCTTCTGGGCTAGATCAGATGGGAATGGGGGCAGGGAGTGAGGGTGGCGTCTGTAGGGAGGTTCTATTTGACACATGCTTTGTGTTTTCAACAACTATTCTGATCATTTGACAAGTTAAAAAAAAAAAAAACAAAAACAAAACACAAAAAAACAAGCAGCCCTAATAACTGTGCTGGGATGTTCTGCAAGAGCTGGAAGCGAAGTGACATGAAGATCAAGCTTCCTGTTCACTGGAAACTTCATTTACTCTTAATTGAATCACTCAAGAAATACACATTTGTAATCCCTAAAATGTCAGTCACAGGGGCAGCTAGGGTGCTACTGGGACTCATGAGTGGGACAGCTCCACAGCAAAGCAAGGGGACATGTAACTGACCCAAAGGCCCAGGCCAATGGTGGGTTCACCAGTGGCTGGCTCTTGGCCCAACTCAGAGTGGTGCGGAAGTCTGAACCTGTGCATCCCATGAGGCCCATGGACTGAAGGCTCTTCCCAGTCCATGGCATTACTGGGAGGTGGTGGAATAATAGGAAGATAGGTAAACAGATCACCATATACTCCTGCCACCATAATGGGCTGCCATGAGCCCAGACATAGCAACAGGTGATTTGGCCATGGCCAAAGATCTCTCAAACTCTGATTCAGAATAAGTTCTCTCTTCTAAAGTTGGTCTCTCAGGTGTTTTATTACAGTGCCAAAAGATGAGTAGCACACAGGGTGAGGAGAAGGAGTTTCAGCAGACCCTGCCAGGCAAATTTTACAAGAAGCAGATGTAGAATGGCCCAGGCTAGCTGGCCCATCCCTTTAAACCCATACTGTTTCCATTAAAAAATGCTCAGGCACAGTGAGCAACAGAAGGTTCTTGGATGCTAAGGAAGCCTTGGCAGTGCATGGCAGGGTTCCTATCTGTGAGTGTCAGCAGGGTTGCAGAGTCTTAGCCCTTGTGGCAGGTTTTGTTCATGGGTGGTGGCATCTCTGTACCCTAGGATTGTTCTGTGACCGGCTGACTCCTTTTCTGATTTCTTTCTAGTTTTTGTTTTTCTTTCTCATTTATAAGCAGTAGCCATAAAATCTGCTTGTTTAGCAAATATGTTGGTAATAACTTGGCATATCAAACCTCCTGTGCACTGATGGGGTGACATGTGACAGCTCCTCTCTTTCCTTGTCTCTGGGGTGCTATGCACCAGGCTATACTTTCATAGCCCTGTCTGGACCTTGTCTGTTCTATGACGCCTGCATCCCCTTCATCCCCAGTCCATGACACAGAGTCCAAGAATCTCAGGAGCATGCAGGGAGGGAAGCAGAGGCAGCAGTCTTGCATGCAAAGACACTGTTGCATGTCTGCTGCACATGTAGGAATGCAGTGGTGTCAGAGCTAAAGGTTTCCAAAGGCGGGCATCCATGGTCCCTCATTCTCCTTGTGCTTCTACCTGAAGCCCTCTGGGTGACACCAAGTGGACAGTGACCAGTGACCACAGGAGAGTAAAGTCTTGGGTACAACAGCACCTATGCTCAGACCCTCCCACAGGACACTGCAATCCATGAATCTTCTTTTCTCATGTTTCTGTCATTCCTACATGGTATAACATACCGATGTGGTCCTCTACAAAATCATTGTTCTACTGTCTTGTCAAATCCACCCCCATGGCTACTGCAGCTCAGTGTGGGCCTCTAGAGGGACAGCTATCTTTTGCAAGAAAAGTATTACTGGAATGAATGTCTATGTTCTTCAGTAGCACCCCTAAAAATCAGACCATGTCTGTTTATAAATAAGAGAGAAAGTGGGCCAGAGACACAGCTCAGTGTGCGTGTTCTACTTGCACGAAGCCCTCAACTTGATACCAAGCACTGCAGGAAAACGAAAGTGAAAATCTCCTTTTCTGAGTTTTTGTGTAAGGGGGGGTACATGTGTGCTTGTGTGTGTGTGTGTGTGTGTGTGCGCGCGCGCTCACGTGTGCTTGTGTGTGTGCACACATGAAGCTAACTTTAGTGTCTTCCTCAGACTCTGTCCACCTTTCTTTTTTGAGACAGTATAGCTCACTGGACTGGAGCTTGCAAGGTAGGCTAGGCTGGCTGACAAGGGAGCCCCAAGGATCTACCCATCTCCACCGCCCCACTGCTGGGATGATACCTACACATCTGGTTTTTCCATGTGGGCTGCAGGGATTGAACTCAGGTCCTAAATCTTGCAAGACAAGCACCTCACTGACTGGACTGCCTCCTAAGCCCCACCTTTGAAAGTCTTCAATCTAACAATGGGCATCTGCACATACAGATGTTTATTTATTCATTTTTGTATTCCATACTGATCCTAGGTCCTTTCATGAAAGTGGGGGAAAAAAAAACCCAAGAATCACAACATCCTGCAGCACATGAGAAGTGTGTGCTCTCCAGTGTCCTCTAGGCACTAATGTTCTCAGCCAAGTTCAAAGCACGGAGCCGCTAACTCATGACACTGGAATGGGGAAAAGAAAAGGGGGTGTGTTTAACATTTTAAAAACCACTTAAATATCTGCTATACACTGAAGTAATTAATTTCTTTAAATAGAAATGGATGTGCATCACTTTGCCTGCTCCTCAGATAAGTTAGTTGGCTCTCTCCCTGGCAACCTGGTGCTCAGCAGGTGCAGAAAAGTCACCAACACCTGCAGAGTCATTAGGAGAAAAGGAAAGGATACTATAAAAATAGACTCACAGACGTCGGGGTTTATAATTAATGGCAATTTCTACCTCACTTCTGAATGCCATCTTTTAGTTAAAATATGACTATTTAAAGCTCCAAAAGTTTCACAGCACACAGAGGTTTACCTCGAGGATGCTAAAAGTCTGCTCACTAAGAGCATTTCCTCACCTAAACTCAGAAATAAGCTCCGTTCACAGCCATAAGGAAGTGCACCAGGCTGTGCCTAGAGGCAGAAAGGGTGGACTCTGGTGCATGAAGATGGAAAAGTGCAACCAAGAGAAGCAATGAACCAGATTTATATACAGTGATGTATACATGATAAACATGATACTGAGTGAAGAATGAGTCACTCAGAGCCCCAAATCCTGATCATATATATCCAATCTTCTCTGCCTCCACAGAACTTAAATAAATGCATGGAAGATGGAGAGAAAGTTTGTTCATTATGTGCACTAATGTGGGTGGAAATGAACGAAACAGGCAAAAATGCCTGTGCCACAGATCAAGGAGCAGAGCCAGCTGAGCCAGCATATCTAAGGAGGTGGTGGTCTAAGGGAGAGGCGCATACAGCATTCTTATGAATGAAATGGAAGAGTGGAGGCTTCCTAGTATTTGTTACTTGTAAGTCTTGCTTAGAGCCATTTATAACATACCATGAGGCGGCACACAACAGAACAACACCATCAAGCTTGTAAGCTTGACATGTGTTGGCACCATCATTATCTCTATTTGTGGATGGCATTTAATGGGAACTAGGGTAAGCCACCAATAGTGAAACTAGCTAATGCAGACTCCAATGAGGAGTGTGGCTTTGACTGCACTGAAATAATTTAGAGAGAAAGGAGCCAGGTAGATCGCTTAGTAGGGAAAGTAACTCTGTGTGGACATGAGGATCCAAGTTCAGGTCCCCCAACACCCCATGGTCCTGCACATCTGTGACTCCAATGCTCAAGGTGCAGGACAGATCCCAGGGCTTGTTGATCAGCCTGTCTAGCTAAAATAGTGAGAGAACCTGCCCCAAAGACCAAGATGGAGAATGGAAGAGAAAGAGTTCCTGATGCTGACTTCTGGCATCCACATGCACACACACAGGTGGATGCACCCACAGACACACATGCACACACACAGGTGGATGCACCCACAGACACACATGCACACACACAGGTGGATGCACCCACAGACACACATGCACACACACAGGTGGATGCACCCACAGGTACACATGCACACACACA
>CABHPQ010145127.1:50517-63275 GCA_902168405.1 Peromyscus aztecus
GCACACACACAGGTGGATGCACCCACAGGTACACATGCACACACACACACACAGGTGGATGCACCCACAGGTACACATGCACACACACACACAGGTGGATGCACCCACAGGTACACATGCATACATGTTTCACCCCATATAGATCACATTACTATTGTTGCTGGCAGAGCCAGCAGAGTTCTGGAATGCAAAATCAACACAAAAATAAAGTCTTCAGTCAAGCAATTAAAGTTGAAAATTAGCATGTATTCATCTATGAGAGAGACTGGTGAGTTAGTACAAATATTACAGAAAAGACTACAGAGCCAAAGAAATGGCTGGGCGGGTAAAGGTGCTTGCCATGTTGCCACGCAAGCCTGGCCACTTGAGCAGAGGCCCAGATCTCATGGTGGAAGGAAAGAACTGACTCCTGAAAGTTGTCCTCTGACATCCACAAGCACACTCACCTTCTTTCTCTCGCACATGCATATATACACAACCATAAAAAATTAAAATCTATAAAGTACTGCTGTGTGGCTAAAGAGCCCTATGGGAAGAAGCACACGATTTTCTTGGATTAGAAGATTTGGTATTGTTAAAATGTCAATCATCTTCTCCAAATGGAACTGCTGAATCAATGCAGTCTTATAAATATTTTGGGGTAAAAGTAGGCCTAGTAATTCTAAAATGCACATGAAAATGCAGAGAATGCAGACTAGAAAAACAACTGGAGAAAACAGCCAAGTGTGGGATGGTTCACATCCTTTGATAGGAAGACCCAAAGCCACATTAGTGACAATGTAAGAAAAAGATGAAACAGTAGAGTACGTCAGACAGCCCTAAAATTGGGGCTGGGGAGACTGCTCATAGGGTGCAGCACTGTCTGCTCTCCCTGAGGACCCAGGTTCGATTCCCAGTACCACACTGCAGCTTACAACTGTCATAACTTTAGTTCCAGGGCATCCCTCTTCTGGCCTCCACAGAGACATGTATACACACAATATACAGACCTACATGCAGGAAAAACACGCATAGACATTAAAAAAAAAAACTAAAAGAGAGAAAAAAGCAAGTTCTAACACTGAGTCACACATATTCGGTTAGAGAAAAGATGACAAGAAATCAGTGAGTACAAAGGTCTTTTCAACAAACAACAGAGAAATAACCAGATAAAACCCAATGCAACCCTATCCCAGCTGCAAGCCAAAGTTAATAGGAAATGGCTCATAATAGAATTACTACAGCTGTGGGGGCTACTAGAAGAAAGTCTTTGGGAGTGAGGGGTAATCAGACATTTCTAAAGCAAGATGTAATAAAACAATAATCACACACAGAGACTGACAAATTAAGGTTTCCTAACAATTAAAACTTGTCATCAAAACATAGCATCAAATCCGTGAGAAGCCCGGCCACAGACTGGGGACACACCTGCAATGTCTACTTTGGCACTGGTCACACTAACAGAACAAACAAGAACTCTAAAACCTCAATTATGGAAAGAACAGTCTAAGATGGCAATAATGTTTTAAGACAGTGTCCACAACATATAAACTGCTAGTGAGAATATGGAAAAACATGCAACTCTGTTCGTCACCAAGCCAATGTAAACTAACACCACAAGGAGAATCACCACATACCCACAAGAAAGGCTGAAACCAAAACAAAGTGACAGAGGATGCTGAGCAAATACTGACAAGGTCTGGAGCACACAACACTCTTGATTGTTGGTGGAAAGATGCTGAAGCCACCGTGGGAAGCAGCCTAGTAAGTTCTCACAGAGCTGAAGGTGTATGTTCTATGAAGTACGGCAATTCCACTGTGGAGATGTAGACACGTGGACAGCACAGAGGATGTATTCTCTGCAGCTTCATCTACGGTGCCATGAACACCTGAGAATTCCATATGGGATGAATGAATAAAAAAATTATGGTGTGTTCATACAACACCATGGACTATTTAGACTATAAACAAACTACATACATTGATGGATTTCCAAAGCCTCGTGGTGAATAAAAAAAGTCAGATATAAAACAGTATGTGTTGTTATTCCACTGATAAGAACTGTAGAGTGATCATTCTCTACAGAATTTTAAAAAACAAGACAAAACAAAAAACCAAAACAGACATTACCCAACAGTGACAACCTGTGCTGAGACTGTCTGGGGACATGGGGGAATCCCTGGAGTGATGGAATGTTCTGAATGTGTCTGTGGCCATGGCTGCATATGATTGTCAAGACCCATCAAACTAAACATTTGAAGTGGATCCTCTTTATCCTGTGTGAGTTATTACCCCATAAAACTAGAGTAGATCTCAGGGAAACAGAATGACACAGTGAAACTCAACTGGTCTCATTTTAACTGCAATCGTGGTAACTGCCAGATTGAGATGCGCACCAACCAAACCACTGGGATAACTAGGGTCAGAGGCAGAGGAAATCTAGGGCTTTCCCATCAACATGATGCCATAAAACTCAAAGGAGAAACAGTGGCACTTCCCTATTTCATCACAGTGATGGCATTCTGCAGCTCAGTTCTCATCTATGCTCAAGGAGACATAAGACAAGCACTCTAAGTCACACCTCAGGCTTTGACTGTGAATCCTTTCCATTCATAAGCTGCTTTCTTACAGTAGAGTTCACGACTTTCTTGTTCTGGCCATAATATGCACTAATTTTTACATTTGCAGACATTGTCTGCAGGGTGGGCTGGTGGCGGGTAGTTCTCAATGATTCAAACAGTGATCAGTCTATTCCACAAGTCTGCTCTGTAACTCCACTATTGCTCTGGTCACCATCATGTCCCAGGGTGAGATCCAGTGCTAGCCCATGGGCCCATCTTTGACTCAGACACTGGCCTGATGCAGAGTGAGCTCTGAAGGATAGCAGGTGCACTGAGGTGGCAGAGGCTGCATGGAGGACCTGAGCAGCACCTGGCTTACTTGCACATACGCTGATGGAGGAGGAAGAAGATTCTAGAGTTCTGGGAGCTTATATAGCTAAAAGCAAGTGGCAATATCTACGCCACAGCCTAAACTGTGTGCTGACATGAAATTTCCTCTGCCAAATTAATTAGTCCATTACGTTCCAATTCATTTCCCACAAAGTTTCAGGACACGGGCACAATGGAGACGAATTCTTGCCAAAGCACCTGCTGCAGTCCATCACCAGCAGTCCCGCAGTGCCAACAGCATTCTGGTTTTCTGAACTCCCACGGGATTCACCTGTGCAGGGCTCTCAGCAGCCTAGGCTTTCTCAAAGCTGTTCTAAATTCTCCCAGTTCCTCCCACACAACAAGCTTAAGATCCACACAGTCTCAGGTTTGGTCACAGAAATGAGGACCTGAAACCTGTTTTCTGTATTAGTTACTTTTCTGTTGGGGTAGACCGTTTAAGTGGGGAAATGTTTATTTTGGTTCATGCATTCAGAGGCTTAGCCTTCATGGTGGGACAGCTCAGTCCACATCACAGCAAGCTCAGAAGCAGAGAGGGAAACAATTAGCAGCCAGAGGACACACCTAGGAGCCCCTACCCAGTGATCTACTTCCTCCAGCACGGCACCACTTACTAAAGTTTCTACAGCCTTCCCCAATTCCCACCACTTGCTGTGGAGTAAGTATTCAAAACAGGAGCCTGTGGGTAACATTTCATATTTAATGCACAACAGAGTAAGTACTGTTAATCCTCATCCACTGACTACAGTATCCAAAAATTCTTACAGGCATTCACATGTTGGCTGATGTATTACTCTCTGTATGTGCACATATACTTATCTTAATCATAACTTAGCAGGCTCTTTCCTAGATCAGACTAGAAAGTTCCATGAAACCAAGAACCTGATGGCTAACAGGTGCAGTCTAGAAGTCGTCTTCTGCATAGGCGGGCAACGAGCCAATGAGGGCAAACAAATGTGATTGATTCTCATCCTAAGTGGTGTATCAACTGTAACCACATATTTCAAATTAAATCATAGTTGATAACAGTTTTATTTATGATGACCAAAACTAGAAACCACCAAAAGAAAACATTTCCGATAGGTGAAGGGATAAACAAACCGTGTTACACCTTTGCAATGGAATATTGCCTCAGTGAGAAGGAAGGAGTTACTAAACCATGAAAAGCCACAGAAAGCCTTAAAAGGATGCTGATATACAAAAGGAGCAAAGACTAAATGGCTCCAGGATTCTAGTTACACAACACTTCAGGGACAGTAACAAGTGAGGTGATGTGAAGGTACTTTGAGAGGAAGGAAGGGCAGTGTCATTGGTGAACCCAGAAGGCTGGAGAAGCTTTCTGGTGCTATCATAATGGTGGAATCTGACATTCTGAATTTGTCAAAATCTAGGAAAAACAAGGCAAAAAGTGAATGCCATAGTGAACTGGACCTTAGCTGACAATAATCTGTCGGTGGAGTCCGTCAGTGTTGACGCGGACACCACTACGTAAGAGGCAAACAACAGGACAACTGTGTGAGTGGAGAACACACGGCGACTCTACTTTTCTGTGCATTTTTGCGAAAATAAGTCTGCTCTAAAAAATGCAAGTTAATTAACTTAAGTTATTCTGTGAATCAAAACTGAAGAATTTTAAGGTTACATCTCTAAACAGACATACTCTAATTATACAATAATTTTCATTAAGTGTTTTTAGAAGGAGACGCTAATGATTTCTCTTACATAACACCACTGGAATGACCTGCAAGTATTTCCCCAGTTGGAAACCTATTTACAGAAACCACCTCAGGTTTAACTAACAGTAAAAGTGCATCCAATTAAAAAGGATATTAGGTATAAATACTTCACCCCCCTTACTTTCCATATATTGGTATATGTGCTATGTCTGCATGTATGCCTATATGCCAGAAGAGGGCATCAGATCCCATTATAGATGGTTGTGAGCCAACATGTGGGTGCTGGGAATTGAACTTAGGACATCTGAAAGATCAGCCAATGTTCCTAACCATTAAGCCATCTCTCCAGACCCAATATCTTATATTTTGAGGCAAGGATAAAGTTTTTTAAAAAATTAAAAGTTCTATGTGTAGGAAACAGAATATTGTTTCCAAATCAATTTTTTTACATTTGATCTGAAACCTCATCATAGCCTTCACCATAAGGGATGGGTGGCTCATGGCCTTTGTGTGCGTATAAGGGCACAGTCTACTCTGCGATCAAGTTTATTGACATTTCCATGCTGATAAAGCCCACAAAAGCTTGCAGTTGGTTACACAGTTCTGGCTATAAGGATGTGCCTACAGCAGCTGAAGAGAGAACTGCAATGTCCATTACTGTGTTGAAACTTAGGTCCTGAGGAGGCTCCTATACCTGCCGTGTGCTGCCTTCCCCTGGTCTATGCAGCTGTCCACTGTCTCTACTTCCTTTCCACAACCTAGAGGTTTAATCTGCCTACTTTTTTCATCCATGATCTTGCTTAGCATCCTTCTAGCTCCCCATTCTTGAGGAAGCCACTGCCATGCACCTGAGTAACAATGAGTGGGGCTTTACTCTGAACCAATGCATTCTTTCTATCCCTATACCATGTGTCACTCCCTAAATCTCACGCAGAAAAAGTATAGAATTGATTTATAGGGAAACCAACCCAGACTCTTCAAAGATGAACACAGTCATTTCACTCAAGAAGACTGCAGATGACAAGCCACTTGGTCAGTATTCAAATGAAGGTCAATTCAATAACACACCCAGTAGAAAGCTAAAGTAACCGACAGCACCAAGTGCTAACCAGGACTTGGGTCAACTGAGTCGCACATTGCTAGTAGGAACACAGAATGCATGCCCGGATGAAAAGCCAGTGGAGTTTATTTTAATGTCAAGTATCCCCTTATAGCTGACTTGACAATTTCACTCTCACATATTTACATAAGTGGAATGAAAACTTACGTTCATGGAAAGTAGCTTGATTCAAAGTCACAAAGACTGAACAGAATTGAAGCATCCCTCTCCTTTAGAATGTATAAACACATGAGGAACCATCCACCATCCACCAACAAAAGACACAAACTATTGATAAATACAAGTGTTGAAAGTACAGAGACTGGTCTGTCTTATGGTTCTGTGTTCTTTACCCATCCTAGAAAGACAGTTGCCAGCTGATATTAGCCACCTAAGCACATACAATCCAGGGCATCTAAGGAAGGTGGGAGAACCTGCCTGATGCACAAATTAGTACAAAGATAACTGTGGCCAACGGAGACCACTGGTCTGCAAACAAGGGAATCTCAGCACCAGCCTAAATCAATGGGAAAGAAGAGTTCCAAATACCAACTCCACCTCACTTCCACCCAGCAGACTCCTCGGACCACGTATTTCCTTTCATTTTATTGAACTCTGCTTCTCCTCTGTTTTCTCTTTCCCTCACCACTTCCCTTTATCTTATTCACATACTATTTATTTGATGTATTTACCTAAGTGACTTCTAACTTCAGAGCACATTCCACACTTCTGTTGCTATTTTCTGCTCTGTGCTGGTTGGCGGTGTGCTCAGAGAATTTAAGAGACTTTAAGTATATCTATATCTTGTTCAGTTGGGTGCTGCTGCTGCTATTTCAGTTTGTTTTGTACTCTGAGTTGTACCAGAAAGTGAACCCTCAAGAGTAAGATGATTCCCAAATAAAATGGGAAGAGATATCCAATCAGATGTACAAAACACACACAGGAACAAAAGAAACATGAAAATCATGGCACATGACTCCTCCAGAATACAGTAACTCCTCAATCATAAATCATAAGTTAGTCACACTGAAATGGGTAATGTGCCAGATGATGGATTCAAAACTGTTTGTAAAATGGTCAACGATTTCCTGGAAGATGAAAGCAAGTAAAGGAAGGAATAAGGAAATTAATTCAGGACCTGGAGAAGACCATCACATGGATGAAAGAGTGGTGGCAGATGAGGTAGCTGCAATGCGATCAAGAAGCCAGTGTCATGGGAAAGAAACTCATCAAGAAAATTAAAAGTTTGAAAAGAAACAAAAATATTGGACATTTAAAGCTCAATGAACAAATAATACAGTAGAGAGCGTCAGCACAACCTGACCATGAACAAACCATACGGTAGAGAGCGTCAGCAACAAACTTGACTCAGCACAGGAAAGACTCAGGGATAGAGGGAAATGCTTAAAAACAAACAAAAAACTACACTTAGACATCAATACAGAAAAAATAAACAAACATGCATAACCACATGCTCAAGAATGCAGGGATATGATCAGGAGACCAAACTTAACACTTCATGGGGCTCAAAAAGGGGCTTAAATAAAAACCAAAGGTGCAGAAAACCAACTCAGCAAACCAACAAATCCAAGGGAAGCAATGGCTATGCAGACACAAGAGGTATTAATGACTCCAACAAACACGATGACCAGAGAAGAACCTCTGCACGACATTGTAGCCAAGACGCCAGGACACCAAGCAGAGAAGCAAAACTAACTATAGGAGGAAAAGCACAGTATGTGCAAAGGCGAACATCAGATCTCACTAGACTTTGCAACAGACCCTGAGAGCTATGACAGCACAGACTGAATACTTAAACAGCTGCCAATAAAGGCTGCCATATCCAGCAAAAACAGGTTTTTAAGTTGACAGGGAAGTAAAGCCACTTGACAGGGTGATGATTCCACGACTGTGTAATTATTTGTGTATCACCATTACATGATGACCTCAGAAAGTGCGGCCCACTGCCGCATGCCCAATGTTCACCAACTCAGATGCAGGTAGTGGCAGCAACACTTCCATTAGGGCTGCTCGTCATCGCTTTCTTCTGAGCACTGAACTCCTGCAGTGCCTGCTTCGTCTTGGAAACCTTCTGTCTAGTTACTGTGTAATTAATCATATTAAATTCAAAAAAGAAAACCCCACAAATAATTGCCAGTGGATGAAGGCTGTCTTGAGCGGCAGTCTCTGCCCAGTCTCTGGGTACCACTGTGCCCTGGAAAGGGTCCTTACTTCTCCTAGAACCATTTTGGCTTTCCAACGAGCAGTCTGTGGTGATCCACAGACCCACCTTTCTCAGGGTGGGATGTGGGTGTCCTCAGCGTCCTCCTGAAGTCACTCTACCTCGTCTTCCTCTCCTTTGCTACACCAGGCGAATTCCTCAGGACCCACGGGGGTAACAGACACCACCTCTACATGTGAGAAGCCAGAACAGCAGGAAATTCTGTGCTCAGGAAAACTGCCTTGTACTCAGAGAGCTCACACGTGCTGACACGGGTGTTGAGCCACTGTTACACGCGCTCACTTTCTCACCTGCTGCAGTACCACTTTGAGCACAGAGCACACACACTCTGCATATGTAGTAGATAGCACAATACTGAATGTGATCTGACATTTGGCAAAGGCTGGAGAAATCAAACCATTTGTTTTAAGTTTAATAGATTATTAGCAATCCAAATCCCCTTACCCCTCAACATTGAAGCATTTAAAAGCAAAGGGCCAAGGTAAGGCTGCCACAGCCTCTGCTGCACAGAAACATCTTACTGGCTCCATCACACTTGTCTAAGCCCCTGACAGTGGATATCATCATGCAAAGCAAAGTTCCTATCCAAAGAATTATATAAATGCATATTTGAATTTAGTTCAAAAATGTACTTCTGGGGGGTGGAGAGATGGCTCAGTGGTTAAGAGCACTGACAGCTCTTCCAGAGAACCTGGGTTCAATTCCCAGCACCTACATAGCAGCTCACAACTGTCTGTAACTCCAGTTCCGGGGACCTGAAACCCATGGCAAAATACCAATGCACATAAAATAAAAATAAATAAATTAAAATTCCTTTACATTTTTTAATAATGTATATCTAAAGATGAATTTTAGACTTTCTTTTACTTATTAAACCAAAGAAGACAGAGCTGGAGAAATGATACAATGTTTAGGAACAGGTGTGCTGCTCTTACTGAGAGCCTGAGTTCTGTTCTCAACATCCGCATGGGGGCTCGCAGCTCCAGGGTATTTGACTCCATCTTAAATTAAAATTAAATTAAAATAGAAAACAAAAACCCCAAAACAGAAACCCAAGGTGCTCTACATGTCTCCTCTGAGCTGAGAGGAGAACTGAGGACGGGGGCCAGGCCCAGCTCCATGCAGCACCCGACAGTGTGTGCACACAGCAGCCTTCTCACCTCTGTCCTTCTGCAAAGTCCATACTAAGTTAACCCTACTTGTATTCATTCTTTGTGATTTCCCTAAAGTAGGGAAAAACAAAAATTAAAAATAAGTATTTCCCTATGACATTACTTCAGATGTGATCAAACTCACAAGACTCAATGATTAAAAGAGAGTCAAGTGTGAGAGGCGTGTCCGCCTTGCAGAGCTGTTTCTCAGGAGGGAGCCAAAGTCATGCTGCCCACATTTCTAAGTACTGAGCATCACATACACTACGTAGGAGAGATTCATTGCCAAATACTTAAAGGAAAATGTGACACTAGGACTTGGGACGTTGGAATACACCGGCAAACTTTTTCTACAGCTCACTGACATAACAGCCGTCAGTGCTAACTGTGGGAGAATGCCTAGAGGGAAAATAACCACATGCCATCCAGCTTTGGATCAACACGATCCACGTGCCCTTCCTGTACTTTCTTTTCTACCAAGGCCAATTCTTTTTCAGCTTTAGGTGATAATTTTCTTGGACTATTTAAGTCTTTGTCACCTTTTAAGGTTTTGAACAAATTACTCAGTTTATCATTTTTTACCCCAACAATAGTCCGTAGATGAGAAATGTCTCTGAATAATCTTTGAAAGTCATTAAGAGTCCATAATCGATCTCTCCTAATTTGTACCTTTTGTGGTCTAATTTTTTGTAGACCTATTTTATATCCTAAATAATTAATACAATCTCCTCTTTGTATCTTTTTAGGAGCAATTTGTAATGCCCCAGCAAGGCAAAATTTTCTTTACTTCTTTAAACATTCTTTCTAAAGTATCTGCATTTGAGTCAGCTAGTAAAATATCATCCATATAATGATAAATTATTTAATCAGATATAACTTGCCAAAAGGGAACCTCCCCAAAGTTAGTCTTGGGGAAAGGTTTTTGTTTTTGTCTTTCAGGAGAATGAAGGCTAAGGAATCTGAAGAACACTGGACAAATGAGACATCTGAAGAAAAAGGACAAATCATCTAAAAAAATGTCCCAAGGAAAAGAGTAAATTGGCGTATTGGTATATCATCTATAAAATTTCATAAGTCTTCCTACATGTTTGTTTCTGTTATTCTCTAAAGACACTTAACACAAATGGTCTTCTTGTAGTCCCAGTTCAATGAAAAATTCAAGCTGGCTTTGGAGTTGGAGAATAGCTCTCTCCTTCTTTAAACCCAACCATGTTGTTAAAAGGAAAATGCAAATTCCCTATATCATGCCAGAAGAAAGAGTCATCTTCTGATATGGGACAGGAGAAAAAAAAATTAAGGGACTATTCTATTGCTACTAATCTCAATTCTTTGATTCTATTTTGATTCTTTAAACTTTTCTTAAGGTATGAATTTTATATCAAAATTTATAAGATTAATATATATATTTTAAACTTTGTTAAGATATTAATGGTCATATAGAGTACTAACTAATTCTAGAAAAAAGGCTTCAATTAGCTGCCTATACATGTCTTTGTGTTCGAGTCTCTATCAGTTTTCTGCAGGAAATCACCAGGCCTAACATCAAATTTGACGTCTCCAGAAAGATGATTGTGCCCCACAACAACAACAATTCCACGTGGACAATAATAATACCACTAAGCTGACAAACATCAGCTAACCCCTGGCCAGGTGTGAGAACCGTGCCCTCCTGCTGTGGAATGTTCTGTATGGCAAATGTGTTGCTAATAAAACACTGATTGGCCAGTGGCTAGGCAGGAAGTATAGGCGGGACTAACAGAGAGAATAAAAAGAACAGGAAGGCAGGAGTCACTGCCTGCCAGCCATCGCCAGGACAAGCAGCATGTAAAGATGCCGGTAAGCCACGAGCCATGTGGCAAGGTATAGATTTATAGAAATGGATTAATATAAGATATAAGAACAGTTAGCAAGAAGCCTGCCACGGCCATACAGTTTGTAAGCAATATAAGTCTCTGTGTTTACTTGGTTGGGTCTGAGCGGCTGTGGGACTGGCAGGTGAAAGAGATTTGTCCTGATTGTGGGCCAGGCAGAAAAACTCAAGCCACAAATGGCGCCAGAATGTGGGGCAGGAATTTCCACTTAAAACCTGAGAAAGAGTAAAAAGAAGATTCTAAAACGGAGCTAAAACAGCTTCCTAATTATCTCTCTCAAATGAGCGGCAGCTTGCTGGTTTGAGCTACTTGTAGGTTCCTGGCGTGTGTGCTCGACTTGCAGTATGGCAGGAATGAGGCGTCTGCAAGTGGCACATTAAGCTGCATGGTGGATTTAGCCTTTGCTAGTACAAAACAAAAAAAGAGGTTTCTGGGCTAAACGCTGCTTGGATAGAAGCATAGACCCACGAATGCTCCCAGAGCTGACGGTAAATGTATCACCACTGTAGGGAAAAGGGGCTGGCTAGAGAAACCCACCCTGACCCTGGAGCCCAGAATTAGGGAATTAGGGAAAGATGGCTCAGATAAAGCCAGTAAGAGAGAAACAGTCTAGCTCAGATCAGAGCCATCTCTGCCCCTGTCCAACTGACTTGTGAAAACAACCAATCACAGAGTAGGACAGCAGAATCCTAGACCTAGGGCTCAGGACCAGGGAAAGAAACACAGCCTGTGTTTGGGACCTGGGCCAGAGAAATGAACCAAGGAAACATGCCCTGACTCTGAAACCAGTACCAAAGAAACACTCTTGGCCCCTAGAATCAGAGTCAGTGAATGAAATGTGCCCTGGCCTTAGAGGTAATGACAGAAAGCTAAGTAAGGCCAGTGATAGAAACACAGTTTAGCTCAGATCAGAGCCACCTCTGCCCCTGTCCAACTGACTTGTGAAAACAACCAGTCACAGAGCAGGTCAGTAGAATCCTGGCCCTAGGGCCCAGGACCAGGGAAAGAAACACAGCCTGTGTTTGGGACCTGAGCCAGAGAAGTGAACACTTTATCCCCAAACCCAGAAACCAGGAAATATGCCCTGACTCTGAGACTAGTACCAAAATAATACTCTTGGCCCCTAGAATCAGAGTCAGTGAAAGAAATGTGCCCTGGCCTTAGAGGTAGTGTCAAAAAGCCAAGAAAGGCCAGTGAAAGAAACACAGTTTGGCCCTGAAATCAGGGCCATCTCTGCCCCTTGTTCACAAAACTGGCCAATCCCTGGGCAGAAAATAAACTAACCAATCACAGTTAACTCCGCCCCCTAGACATCCTATATAAACCACCCTGCCCGGTCAGTTGTGAACCGTTCTCTCCACCCTGGTAGAGGCAGTTACTCTCCTGGACTCCTCCTTCCCAAATAAACCTCTTTCTCAAAAGAGTATTGGGTGAAGACCTTCATTGGGAGCTGAGCAGAAGAACCTTGCTGGGACGTCCCATAGTGGACTGAGCAAGGGGGAGCTGAGCAGAAGAACCTTGCTGGGACGTCCCATAGTGGACTGAGCAAGGGGAAGCTGTACAGAAGAACCTTGCTGGGACGTCCCATAGTGGACTGAGCAAGGGGGAGCTGAGCAGAAGAACCTTGCTGGGACGTCCCATAGTGGACTGAGCAAGGGGGAGCTGTACAGAAGAGCCTCGCTGGGACGTCCCATAGTGGACTGAGCGAGAAAGAGCTGGTAACACTGAGCCAGAGATTGTGGCTCTCCAGGAGAGGAGCAGGATTGCTGTGTCCTGCGGGGAATCCATC
>CABHPQ010145128.1:0-17519 GCA_902168405.1 Peromyscus aztecus
AGATGAGGTTATATCTTACTTTGCAACCAAAACAGTATTAGAATAAAACCAGAGCTGTATCATGCTCAGCAGTTAGGAGTATGAACAGTATTAGAACAAAACCAAGGCTGTATCATGCTCAGCAGTTAAAAGAGTATGAACTGCTCTTACAGAGGCAAAGGCAGAGTTCCAGCTCTTGGCACCCACACTGGGCAGCCCCTAAAGTGCCTATTGACTCCAGCCCAGGAGAGATCCTATACTTCCTGCAGAAACGCACGCAGGCATGCATTATTAAAAACAGTATCTTAAACCCAAACCTAAGCCAGCCAGCCAACAAAACAATACAAGCTCAGCATTGTAGTACATGCCTTTAATCCCATACTTGGGAGGCAGATTAGTCTGATCTAGGCAGTGAGGTCTGGGCCAGCCAGGGCTATATAGTGAGACCTAGTCTCAAAATAAACAAAAACAAGCAACAATGTTTTTATTTTAAGGAGACTGACAACTACTAGAAAGAAGCAAAGTTTAAAATTCTATTACAGAAGAACTGGTGAGGTCTTAGCTTACTTGTCCTGAACAACTTCTGCCTAAGCCAACTATTCTACATACATAAAACTCCCTGATACAAGATTAGAATGTATTACAATTTGCACTTTTAAGTTTAAATGCAGAGTAGTGACATTATGGCATTTAGAAGTAAAATTCTATAGCAGCTTAAGCAGAAATACATTCCTATTTTCTCTTCCATGTATGAATCATAGAAAGCAATGCTGTACATAACTGAATTAACTTAAGCAAGCCGGATGTGAGTAGAATCCCAGCATTCATGCTTCTTTGTTGTTGTTGTCCCTGGAGCTGAGGACCGAACCCAGGGTAAATCCCCAACCCCAGCATTCATGCTACTTGACTCCTAGTGGAAAACTTTTTCCATGGTACTAGAACCTTCTTTCTTACATATGAAACTTTCAATTTCAACTTCAGTTGTGCTAGTTACTAGCACTCTGAATTAAAATAACCTCATTTCCTTCATATCCAAAGTACAACTGGACCCAGAGTCTTGTGCTGCCCTAACGTTTGGTTTTGAATTTTAAAACATGAATTATTTTGTGTTTGTATGGTGAGTGGTGTGTCAGAGGCTTGCAGTCCCCTTCCTTTCACCACGTGGGTGCTGGGGGTGGAATCAGGCCACTGGGCATGGTAGAGCATCTTTGCCCAACTGTACCCTCAGGTTTAAATAGGATGAAAGTTGAAATTCCCTACCATAAATTTAGTAGGAGGCACAAATACACTGATTAACTTGAGACTGAATTTAATTGTGAGTTCCCTGCACACAAATAGAAAGGAATAATGTTTAATTTATGGAGATACTATGTTTTTCTTTTGAGATGAAGTTTAACTACGTAGCCCTAGCTGGCCTGGAATTTAGAAGCATATATTCTACAGAGCAGGGATTAAAGCTATGAGCCCATCAAACTTGCTCTAACTTAAGAGATTTACTTTATTTTTTTATCTTTATGTTAGTATGAGCACACACCCGAGTATGCTCTCAGAGGCCATCAGATCCTGGAGCTGGAGTTATATAATAGCTGTGGATCCTGAAAGAGCAGTCCTCTGCATAAGCAGCAAGAAAGCACTTTAACCACTGGGCCATCTAGCCCAGCTCTTATGAAAAAAATTTAAAGTAATTCATTTTAAACAAAAAATATGCCTCTTAATTCAAGGTAATGCCAGCTACTAAAGAAATTTAACAGGAGAATAAAACACATCATAGAGTGTGTATCATGTGTTCTCATCATGAATTAAAACAATCTTCACAACACTGACTCAGACTAAATCCCAACAGTCAATACTTTCAGTCATGAAAAGGAGCCAAGTACGGCTAGAATAAATTCCCTTTGCGAGGGAAGAGAACACGAGGAAAGTCAAAGACAGTTTAACCTGAGTTTAATTCCCAGGATCCGAATGACATGACGAGAACCAACTCCCACAAACTGTCCTGACTTCCACGTGGGTCATGGAATGTGTGCACTCAGACCACACTAAATAAACAAAATACAATAAAGAATATCAAGGGCCAGTAAGATGAATCAGTGGGTGAAGGCACTGGCTACCAAGTCTGCCGAACTGAGTTCAGTCCCCAAGACCCACATGGTGAAAGGAAAGAACTAATGGCTGCTTGTCGTCCTCTGACTTTCACACTGAAATCTCACTAAAGATTGAGTCATGTGTGTTTCTGTGTAGGCCAGAGAACAACCCTGAGTGTTAGCCTGGGTGTAAACCTGATATTTTTCCTCCACAAAACATCCATTTTGTTTTTAGGGGCAAAGTATCTCACTGGCCTGACACTTGCTGATTATGTCCAGGAAGCCCAGGGATCCGCCTCGCCCCGCTGGCTATGCCTTCCTCAAGGCTGGGATCACAAGCACACCTCCCATGTACAGTACTTCACAGGGTTCCAGGGGACTGAACTCGGTCCTTAACCCTACAGACATAATCTCAGTCTCATACTTTTATTTGAAATTATCACCTGCTTAAATTACTCCAATCTTCCTTCCATTTCAACCTTCAACAGTAACAGTTCCCATAAAGTAGCCTATTATTTTCCTGACTGCTAAATCCAACAATTCATAATTCACACTTTCACTAAAACTAACTTTTGCCCAGACACGATTCTTTTTTTTTTTTTTTTTAAAGATTTATTCATTTGGTTGGGTGTGGTGGCACATGCCTTTAATCCCAGCACTCAGGAGGCAGAGGCAGGGGGATCCTTGAGTTTGAGGTCAGCCTGGTCTATATAGTGAGTTAGGACTACATAGAGAGAACCAGTCTCAACATACGAAACAAAACCAAAAAGATTCATCCATTTCATTATGTGTTATAAGTGTTTTGCCTACACGTATGTATGTGCACTGCATGTATTCCTGGTTCCTAGAGAGGTCAGGAAAGGGCTTTGGATCCCTTGGAACTGAAGTTACAGTCTGTAAGCCACCATATGGATGCTAACAATTGAACCTGGGTCTTCTTCAAGAGCAACAAGTGCTCTGAACAGCTGACCCGACTCTCTGGCCTGCCTCTGAGGACTACTAACACTCTTTACCTGGAGGTTGGTGGTGTGATGGGCAGAGGAGGTTAGGATTACAGCTCCTGTTCTCCTAACACTGTGGTCTGTTCTTTCTGAATCCCATCACTTTCACAGTCTGTCTGTCACATAAACGTGAGATCCACCTAGGATTTACAAGTTCTAATTGATCAAGTTTTATTGACTGTGCCTCAAGACTATCTTATCACATCCTACCAATTAGGTTATTATATGATCTGCTCCCCTGCCCAGCTGGTTTTTCACTTGGTAGAAAGTGTGCCTAGCATGCACACAGTGGCAAAGACCAGGTGTGTACGTGCATCCTATAATCTCAGCACTCAGAAAGGAGAGACAGGGATATCACAAGGTCAGTCACTCTCAGTTACTAGAGATTTTAGGGCTGGGCCACATAGTTCAAGCACACACAAACAAGAGTGAAAAAATAAAGAAAGAAAGAAATCTACCTTCTATACTCAAGCCAGCTATCTACCCAAAATATCAGTTAATTACCCCAGGAATCTACCGCTGAAAAATTCTGCACTGGTAGTTAGGCATGGTAGCGCACGCCTTTAATCCCAGAACTGAGGCAGAGGCAGGTGGATCTCTGTGAGTTCAAGTCCAGTCTGGTCTACATAGGGAGTTCCAGGCTAGCCAGAGCTACATAGTGAGACCCTGTCACTGAAAACAAACAAAAATCATTTAAAAAATTCAAAATTAAGAAAAAAACCTCTTGCCGTTACTTATAGCTAGGATAAAACCTAAGTCCCCAAGCCCTTAATTACTTTTCAAAACTCCTATCCAAAATTCCAACTTTACGTGCCCTTCCCAGTTTTTTGGTTTCCAGGGCTGCCTGCAAAGCCTCACCTCTGAACTGTAACTACAAGAACAATGTTGTACTATTCAGGGGAAAGGCATAAAGAATAGGACCAGGGCTGGAGAGACAGCTCAGTGGTTAACAGCACTAGTTGCTCTTGCAAAGGACCTAGGTTCAGTTTCTGGCAATCATGTAGTGGCTAACAACAATTAGTAACTCCACTTTCAGGGGATTCAATGCCCACTGCTGGCCTCCACAGGCACCAGGCATACATGTAGTGCACAGACAGAAATGCAGGCCAAATTCTCATACACATGAAATAAAAATAAGCCAGGCGGTGGCGGCGCACGCCTTTAATCCCAGCACTCGGGAGGCAAAGCCAGGTGGATCTCCATAAGTTTGAGGCCAGCCTGGTCTACAGAGTGAGATCCAGGACAGACACCAAAGCTACACAGAGAAACCCTGTCTCGAAAAAACAAAACAAAACAAAAAATAAATAAATATTAAAAATATTATCATAAAAAGTTAAGGCAAACAAAAAAACAACAACAGCAAAAAATGCAACCCAAAACAAAATAAAAACCTAAAACAAAACTCAAAACCAAACTGGTGATAGAGTACCACCACCCACAGTTCTTTGAGCAGACATGATGATCTAAAGAGCCACTGTGTAAACAACAGTTGGAGAGTCAGTTGGAGTAGTGCAAATTTTCTAGGTATAGAAAAAAAAAGTACCCGAACTGTCAAAATTAGGAATCAAGATGAAAGCAAGCATCCCAGACCCTTCAGTATTCCCACCCACTCTCCACTACCTCGCCCTTAACCAGGTATGCCTTTCTCTGCCATTAGCACTATTTAAAAATGACCTGGGCTGATGTGGACTCCTCAACTAGAGACTACAATGCTGAGATACTTACAGTACACTCTTGCATCTCCTGTTCCTTGGTTGCTAATCGCATGACAAGAATGTTTTCTCTGCGTGCAGACTCCTGCTGTTGCTGCTTTAGTTTTTCTTCAGATTCCCTTAAGCCAGTCACATCATTTGCTGAGTAAGAGAAAAGATATCCAAAACATTACAAATCTCATTTCAAGATCAAATTGAACTAACCAAAAGAAAGTTGTCTCTGTCAAGAGTAATCAAAAAAATCAATTGCCTTTAGTCTCCATACTGTTTTTGAAACAATGGTACTTGTTCTGATCACGAGACCCCACCTCCAGGAAGCAATGGCTAATGCTCCCCAACCATATTATTACACCGAGCTGTTTCTGTACTTAAATCAGTCCCACCTAACACAAGAAGCCACACTATCTACACTCACTTATAGTACATTGAATATTTACAAAAATCCCAATAATACACTCTAACCCACTCAATATAACAATGGCACTAACTGGCTTAGCATGGCAGAGCAGTATGCCGTCTTTACCACAACACTCAGGAGGCAGTGGCAAGAAGATCTTAAGTTCCCGGGCATCTCTGACAACACAAAACAAAAGCCACTGACTACATGAACACCACCATAAATTTTTTTGTTTTTGTTTTTGTTTTGTTTTTCGAGACAGGGTTTCTCCATGTAGTTTTTGGTGCCTGTCCTGGAACTCACTCTGTAGACCAGGCTGTCCTCGAACTCACAGAGATCCACCTGGCCCAGTCTCCTGAGTGCTGGGATTAAAGGCGTGCGCCGCCACTGCCCGGCTCACTATAAACTTTTATAAGCCACATCTATATGAGTAATATAGCCACTCAATTATTAAAATTTTGGGAGATTCAGTTATCTGGACTGGAAAAACTATAGTAGTTATTATACTTCACAGCAGTATGTTACTCTAACTCAGTGAAAGCACCAGACCAATAGTTGTTTGAAGGCATAAAGTCTGTTGTCGATTTCGGATAATCTGTACACAAAGAGCTACAACCCTAGTGTCACTCAGGTTCTCCAAAATGGGTTCCTGCTTCTTTCCGTGCACCGTCCCTTCTGTATGAAAGCTCATGTAGTTAAAAATCCCTGTGTAGAAGGTAGTCAGGTCCACACCGAAAGCTCCAAGCAGGTGTAAGTAAGTTACCCTACTTGTACTTCATTTTGCTAAAATCAGGCATGCCATTATAAATTAGAATGCATTATGTCTTCCTTGGTGCCTAGGGATTTGTCAGAAGAAATCACCTCTCAAACATCATCCATTACACTTTCCAGCTCCTACAGTGCCTGGACACAGCTCATATAATAAATGAGCAAAACTGTATCTGCTTCAACAAAGCCAACTTACACTGTAACAAGTTTTCCAAAGACAACTATACAATCTTCATTTAGGAGATCAAACTTACAATTAAGATCTGTGTACTTTCCCTCCAAAGCTTGGACGTATGCTTCATACTGTTTCCATCTAGCAAAAAAAAAATTCACGTTAGTGGTTACAATGAAATTATCTTTATTAAAAAAAAAAAATCATGCTGGGCAGTGGTGGTGTATTCCTTTAATCCCAGCATTCAGGAGGCAGAGGCAGGCAGTTCGAGGCCAGCCTGGGTTACAGAGTGAGTTCCAGGATAGCCAGGACTGTTATACAGAGAAACCTTATCTTAGAATCCCCCTCCCCCAAAATCATACCCACAGTCATAAGAACTGTGTTGGATTATTTTTAACTTTGAGATAACCACAAACACAGTTTAATCAGAAATACACTCATCAGCCTCCTTTCTTCTCAATTTACGTAAGACGGGTAAAAGAAAATATATCAAGGTAAAAGAACACACAAAAATTGGGCCTGGTGGCAACCTGCCTACAATCCTAGTTACTAGGAAGGCTGGAGGATGGCATGCTCCAGGCCAGTGTGGCAACTTATCAAGACTATCTGATATTAAAACAAAAAGGAGCTGGGGAGTGGTAGCACATGCCTTTAATCCCAGCACTTGGGAGGCAGAGGCAAGCTGAGTTCAAGGCCAGTCTGGTCTACAGTGTAATTTCCATGACAGCCAGAGCTACAGAGACCCTATTCCCACCCACCCCCATGACCAAAAGGGAGCCTGACTATAGTTGATCAGTAAAGCACTTGCCCAGTTCAATCCCCGTGGGGGTGGGGGAGAATGTGTGTGTTGGGGATGGGGAATATAAAGATAAGTGTTCTGTACTGTGAACATGTCAATGTTTGTTTTGATATCACCAATGCTTAAGATTACAAAGCAGAATATTCTAGTTTTAGTTATGCTCTCCCCTGAAAGAGAAAAATGTGCTTAACTGCATGGAACTATTCTTTTTGAAAATGCATTATCTCGGGTCTGGAGAAATGGCTCAAAGGTTAAGAGCACTGACTGCTCTTCCAAAGGTCCTGAGTTCAATTCCTAGCAACCACATGGTGGCTCACAACCATCTGTAATGAGATCTGGTGCCCTCTTCTGGCCCTCAGGGATACATGCAGACAGAACACTGTATACATAATAAATAAATAAATCTTTAAAAAAAAAAGATGATTAAAAAAAATGCATTATCTCAAAATAGTATTTTACCCAGTCTTAAATGATCATGTCCACACTTATGGGGCACAATGTAATAATTTAATATATGCATGCATAAGTGTGGAATGACCAAAATGGAAATTAGCATTTCCATCTCTTTAAAATGATATTTAATTATTTCTTTGTGTTCAGAATCTTCAAACTTCCCTCTATTTCTTAGTAAAGCAATGTTATGTTTTTGTTGCTGAAGACAGAATCTCACTATTTTATCTTTGCTGGATCTACGTAGACCACACTAGCCTTGAAAGTGATCCATTCTGCCTTAAGTGTTGCCATTGAAGAAGACTCCTGCACAGCGGGGGCTCCTTCCAGACCCTGGATTAGCACAAACCACACCCAAACACTTGTTTTCACAGAGAGATCCTTTATTAAGGGGGGAAGAAAAGATAAAGTGACTGCTTTCTGACTCAGGCAGAAAACAGCAGCAAATGACCTTGCAGGTATAATTTTAAGATTTTAAAAAATATGTTTTTTATTTTATGTGCATTGACAGTTTGCCAAGGGTCTCAGGTCCCGATACTAGAGTTACAGACAGTTGTGAGCTGCCATGTAGGTGCTGGGAATTGAACCCGGGTCCTCCAGAAGAGCAGTCAGTGTAATTTTTTAAGAGGAGGAAAAGGGGAGATCTGTGTTAGAATGGGTTAGAATACAATGGGATATTTTGACTGGGCATGTTAATTAGGTGACCACAGGAGGTTCTGATTGCTGGACTTTGGTACTTATCCTCAAGAATGAGTCTGGCCTAAAGTATCCTATAAAGAAGGGAAAAGACCTTGGTGGCTAGCTTTAGGGATGTAATCTAAAGGTTTGGGGGGGGGGGGGCATGGGGGAGAGGGTAGAAGGACAAGGTCTGCAGAGTCACATATTTGAGTAGGCTAGTGTCCCTTCAGCAGTTAAAGGCATGAGCCACCATGCCCCGCTGGCAAAGTTGCTCTTTTACCTACAAGAATGGGTTAAAGAATATTTTTCAAGATTGAAAAAGGACACCTAATTGGCAAACAACCTGCAGAAATGCCATGTGCTACCTATCATCAGGGAACTAAGGGACGTTCCCTGCTTGTTATAGTCCTCTACTCAATGTACAGTCGCCAGCTGCTTTGGTAATCACTACAACTAACAATATAGACTTCCTCAGGCTTGTGTTTGAGCACCTCCTGACAGAGAATACCCTTCTTTGAATGTCTGTCATCATGCTTATTTTAAGCATTTATTTATTAAATAGGTACAGCTAAGTAAAATTTAAATTTGACTTTATCCCTTTGAGACAGTGTCTCATGTACCTCTGGTTGGCTTTGAACTCACTGCAAAGTTGAAAATGACCTTTGGATTCTCTGTTTGTGTCCACCTTAAGTGCTGGGATACAGAAACCCGTTGACATGTTTGGGGATGGAACCCAAGCCCTTATGGATTCTTGGCAAGCATTCTACCAATAAAGCCACATCCCTGGCACCTAAAATTTAATTCTAGAAGACATTTATAATCATCATCAGACATGCAATAAAACTAGCTAATTGAGCCGGGTGGTGGTGGCACACGCCTTTAATCCCAGCACTGGGAGGCAGAGGCAGGCGATCTCTGTGAGTTCAAGGCTAGCCTGGTCTACAGAGCGAGTTCTAGGAAAGGCTCTAAAGCTACACAGAGAAACCCTGTCTAAAAAAAACAAAACAAAACAAAAACTAGCTAATATCTTCTACACAGACGCCACTGTGAATGCTTATTTTTAGGGCCCCCTACATTTTAGGATACATAAGAGCTCACTGACTATTTAGAAATCAACACAGATTCTTTGTGGAGGCTAGAAGAGCTATTTCAGAGGAACAAAACAAAACAAAGCCCCCCCCCCCCCAAACTTCCAAAGCACAAACAGGGACATCCATAAAATGACAGAAAATAAAGTTGGGTGTGGTGTAATCCCAGCAGCAAACAGGTAGAAAAAAGGAGGATCAGGAGTTCAAGGGCATCCTGGCTATAAAAGTATCAACAGTAACAAACAGATGACACATTTCACAACAAAAACAAACCCCTCAAACCTGAGAAAACAGACTAATTAAACAGTTGATTTAAAACCATGGAGTATTTAAGGATAAAAAAACTCACTGAAAAGTTTTTAAAAAGAATTTCCTAAGAAGTATAAATTGCACACTTCAGAAACTTTTAAAGGTTACTTAGTAGAAATAGTCCTACTTCAACTATTACTAAGATCACTGATTTGGGGGCTGGAGGGATAGCTCAGCAGTTAAGAGAGCATAGGGCTCTTGCAGAAGAGCTCCAGCTCCTAGCCCCCACATCAGGTGGCTCACAACTGCCTGTAACTCTACCTCCAGGGTGTCCACCACCTCTGGCTTCCAAAGGACCTGCAATCACATGTACACAACCACACACATACACATTTAAGAATTTTTGAAAGAAAGTATAACTGGTATTTTGTTTCTTCTAGTTGTTAAATCAAAAGACTACAAATGGTGGCAGTGATTCTAACAACTTTGGAGACTAAGGAAGGATTGCTTGTGCTCAGTAGTTAAGTCAGCAATAAAGAATCCATTTTGAAAAAGCCAAGTGGCCTTAGTGGCACACAGTTGTAATCTTACCACTGAAGATACTGAGGTGTAGGACTGGGAGTTCAGGCCAGCCTAGGCTACACAGAAAAACTGTTAAGATAAAAAAAAAAAAAAAAAAAGCAAAAAAAAAAGCAAGCAGGCTAACTCAAGAGTCTAAGAATCATAAAGCAACTCTAGTACTGAACTGTAGTAAAGAACTATAGTATCTCCAAAAAGGAAAGGTGTTTTTGTCAGCAAGAGGACAAAAGTGATAAAGATACACAATGGAAAACTGTCCTACATATAGACTTGTGGCAGAAAAAGCAGCAGAGGTTCACAACCGGCTAGCCTGAGTAGCGTACACAAGCCACAGTGGGAAATTACTGAACTCCGGCTTGTAACAGAGGCTAGTGCATGCCTGGTGTGCAAAGCCCTGGGCTCCACCTCTAGCACTGAATGAAGAACAACCTCTAGGAACAATGCAATGGTCTCTTCATCTCCTCAAAATGAAATCCTCTCTTCTCTCCCTTACATCTCCCCCGATAAATCTGCTTAACTTAAATAAAGTTCTTGAAAAATTTAAAGACAGCAAAGTTCAATAACTTTCATTTAGGGACAGTGAAATGGCTCAGTAGATAAAGCGCTTTATCTGGCTTTGAGGCCCCGGACGCTACATGGTGCAAACATAGAACCAACCCCCACAATGTGACTTCTACACGGCACATGCGTACCCGTCTAATTAATAAATGTAATACAAATTTTAAAATTCATTTATTTTTATCTAAAAGTTACCAGTCAAAAACTTATTAACCAGAAGCACAGAAAGAATATATGTAGCTACGAAAAAACAAAACAACCCATTTTCTGGTTCCTTATATTTAAAATACCATTACTAGAATGATGTGCTTAACTAGCTTTTTTTTTTTTAACAAAGTATTTATAATCTAGCCATAGAAATTCAGAACTAAGAGGAAGCTTTAAAAATAATTTAATTTTTAAAATTTAGACCTGTAGTCCCAGTACTTGGGAGGCAGAGGCAGGTGGATCTCTGAGTTTGAGGCCAGCCTGGTCTACAGAAGAGATCCAAGACAGCCAGGGCTACACAGAAAGACTCTGTCTTGAAAAATATAAACAAACAATTTAATCCAGGGGCTGGAGAGATGGCTCAGTTGTTAAAAGCAGGCTGCTCTTCCAGAGGACCTGTTTGAGTCTGAGCGACCACACAGTAGCTCCTATCCCATTTTCTGGCTGCCCTAGGCACCAGGCAGGCAAGTGGTACACAGGTATATATGCAGACAAAACATCACCCATACACATAAAATAAAAATTATAAAAATCATTCTTTTGGAATGGGCAGTACTGATATGCACCTTTAGTCCCAGCACTTGAGAGGAAGAGGCAGGCAGATGTCTGAGTTTGAGGCCAGCCTAATGTACAATTGAGTTCCAGGACAGCCAGGGCTTCACAGAGACCCCGTCTCAAAACATGGGGGGGGGGGGGGGGGGGCGGGAGCGAAGGATTCATTCTTTGATTATAACTGTTCAAATGTTACATAATAAAAGAAAAACAAATATAAGACAATTGAGCAGGCATGGTAGTACATGCTTGCATTCCTAACATTCAGAAGACTAATTTGGATTTCCAATTTGGGGCCAACTTGAATATATGTTAAGACCCTGTTTGGGGAAAAACAAAACCAAAAACAACAAAAAACCAACATCCATGCCTACTGTTTTTATTAAAACCTATTGTGTGTGAGCTCACATTTGCCATAGCACACACACATGTGGAAGAGCCCAGGGGATAGTTTTGTGGCATTTTGTTTTTTTTTAAATCCTTCTAGCTTTATGTGGGTGCCAGGGATTGAGCTCAGGTTAAAGCTAGGTTTGCACAGAAAAGGTCTTTATCTACTGATCCCTGTGCCTGCTGATTTATTAAACTGAACATATTCTCTAGCAAGCCATATATTAAATAAAAATGTTTCCAATGTAACAAACCTTAGCTCTACAAGAAAATTTGGTTTCTGTGTCAGTCTAGAAAGCACCTAAGCTTATGTTATAGTTCTTGGTTATATACTGAAGAACCATAGGAAACATGTCCAAAAAACATACCAAGTGACTTGAGTCTATGTCAACATGAAAAATGTCAGATTGAGCTGGGTGATGGTGGCACGCACGCCTTTAATCCCAGCACTTGGGGGGCAAAGGCAGGCAGATTTCTGTGAGTTCAAGGCCAGCCTAGTCTACAAAAAGCGAGTTCCAGTACAGCCAGGGTTAAACAAAGAAACCATCTCAAAAAGTAAACAACAACAACAAAGTACACACCTTTAGTCCTAGCCCTTGGTGGGCTAAGGCAGGAGGATCCTGCCTTCTACAGGAAGACTCTGTCTCTAACATAATCAGCAACAACAATAAAAATAAGCAAACCCAAATTTCAGATGGCATAAAGGTAAGTATTACATAGCAGTCACGGTAAGTTGTCTATAGATTCTTTGAATTTTTGATAAAAAATTTTACCTTAGAATCAACTCATCCCGTGCCATAACTTTGAAGTCTGTTTCGCTCAATCGGACCTATAAAGAAAATTAAAAATGGATTGAGTACTCTTCCAGAGTGCAAAGCTGTTTCCACAGGAGCTCTGTGCTGAGCTAGGAAATGCCTCCCAAGCTGGATTATTTAAATGGCTCAGTACTCATCATACTTCACAATTCTGAAAAATAGCCTGACTGTTCCTTTAAACTACAAGTGAGGTCTGGAGACAGCTTCATAGTTAAGAGTGCCTGGAACTCTCCAGAGGACACCAGTTCAGTTCATAGCACCCATGTCAGTCAGGGAGCGACAAATGCCTGCAATTCCAGCTTCAGAGGATCCAATACCCCATTCCCACCTCGGAGCATCCCCCCAACATACAGAGATACAAGAAACTCAAACAAACAACAAAAATCCCTGCTAAAAACAAAAAAGCCAAAACAAGATTAAAATTGCACATTCCACATGGCTCAGTAGTTCCATTCTTTTTTCAAAAATTTATTTAAAATTTTTAATTTGCATTGCTGTGAAGGGGTCAGATCCCCCGGAACTGGAGTTACAGACCGTTATGAGCTGCCATGTGGGTGCTGGGAATGGAACCCTGGTCCTCTGGACGAACAGCCAGTGCTCTTTCCTACTGAGCCAGCTCTCTAGGCCCCAGTAAGTGCATTCTTGAGTATTCAGCCCAAAGAAAGTTTATCATGAGCAGCTTTATTTGTGACAGCCCAAAGCTGGGATCATCCAAATGTCTCTTAACAGGTAAGTGTGTATAGAACCACGATACAGTTATATTATACAACATTTGTCAGCAGTAAGTAGAAATAAGACTATTGATATATGAAACAAATATTTGTTATTCTGAGTGAAAAATAATCTCAAAAGGACACACACACACTCAGGTTAGTTAAAGAAACGGAAACAGATTATAATTACAAGGGCCCTGTGGTGACCATTCAGATGCTGATCTTGATCAGTGGTTCTCACACAAAGCTGCACACATGATAAAACAGCACTTTCACATGAAGAGAATATTTGAAAACTCAGAGTGTACCAGTTCCCTAGTTTTTTTTTAACGAGGTTCTAGAATGTCCCTGAATATTTTTTAAAATATTTATTTATTATATATACAGAGTTCTGCCTGTATGTATGTCTGCATGCCAGAAGAGGACACCAGATCTCATTATAGATGGTTGTGAGCCACCACATGGTTGCTGGGAATTAACTCAGGTCCTCTGGAAGAGCAGCCAGTGTTCTTAACCTCTGAGCCATCTCTCCAGCTCCATCCCTGAATTTTTTTTTTTTTTTTTTTTGGTTTTTCGAGACAGGGTTTCTCTGTGTAGCTTTGCCCCTTTCCTGGAGCTCACTTGGTAGCCCAGGCTGGCCTCGAACTCTTTTTAAAACTTATCAATTTATAACTTTCCAACGAAGTTTAAAAGTAGAACATAAGCTGAAATTGTTTCATACATTTAGAAGTATTTCCCCCTATTTTAAAAACAAACACACAAACAACCAACGAAAGCTTTATTAATTTCCCTTATTAAAAAAAGAAAATACTGGGCTGGAGAGATGGCTCAGTGGTTAAGAGCATGTACTGCTCTTCCAGGGGACCCGAGTTTGATTTCCAGCACCCATGTCAGGTGGCTCAGAGCCACCTGTAACTCAGGCCTCCTAAAACACCTGCACTCCTGCACATTTCTGACACATGTATACATAAATAAATAAACATTATTAAACATTTAATGAACAAACAGCAAGCTTTCCAACCAAGTTTCAAAGTCTTCCATAAACTATACTCTTCTCTTTAACAAAACCTCAGGGTATATGTAATGTATCTATACTATAAATGTAATAGCTAAACTCAGTATAGGACTATAGAACTGGAAAATCAAAAGTTAGAAAACCAAAGAGGAAAACAGATTATAAGAACTAACTGGCTGTAGCCTTGAAAAATCCATAGTGGAAAGATTTAAGTTACAACCTCGGGGGTTTAACAAATTAGGAGGGAAAATAAGAGTAAATATAAATACACGTATATAAATTATCTGTAAAAGAAAGTTTAGAAATTGTACATAACATGCGTATAAGGAAATATTCATATAATTCAGACTAAGAATTGCAGACCACAAGAATACTATAACGCCTTCCATAAGCTGTCATCATTCATTCTAAATTGAGCACATGCAGATACACGTCTAACACTTTGCACCCCCTGATGCAAAGTATCAGGGAAAGGAAGTGAACAATAAGAACACAAAAAGATGAAGTGTGTGAAACTGCTGAAACAACATACCTTTTTAGGAAGAGGTTCTTCGTTGGTCATCTTGCACCCTACAAAAAGGGGGGGAAAGAGTGTTGGGGAAAAGATTTTCAGTTGATTTTCTTTCAAAACAGTTACTAGCAAATGTTAATGTGAAGTAGTTATTAAAATAGCATTTTATTTCACAACAGTTTGTTTGATCCATTCATTCACTGCAGTGAAGGGGATTCAACCCAGGACTCTTCCTTTACATTCTACCTAGGTAAGTGTTCTATCACTGACTTTAGCCCAGGATAGCTTCAATTCACAAAAAAAAAAAAAAAAGCACAAAGACATGAGTTAACCTGTAACTTTCAACAAATTTCCTCTCTGCTTAACATCTTTCATTATCATGGTTATGTAACTTTTAAAAAGCTCCCTGTAAGTCAGACCTCAGAGGCAATCTAGGCATGTTGATGCAGGGCCAGAGGGGCAGTGCCAGTTCGTCCCCTGTACTTGACTGCTACGTTGTGCTTTTACAGTGACGCAGAATCTGTCATATAATTCACTACTCTCTAATAACATTAAATACAATAGTTACCTTAATAAAAATAGGCTTATGCCACATAACTGCATGTCAAAGTAATCTGTATTTCAAAATTAGCTTTAGATATTTATACAAAATTCATTTAACTGTTGCAAAAGATAGGTAACTCAAGAGAACCACTACATACTTCCATCTTTTAGAATGAACCCTAGCAGCAATCATTCTTTTTCCTTTTTTTCTTTTTCCTTTCGAGACAGGGTTTCACTATGTAGCTCTGGCCATCCTGGAACTCGCTTTGTAGACCAGGCTGGCCTTGTACTCACAGAGATCGCCTGCCTCTGCCTCCCAAGTGCTGGGACTAAAGGCGTGGCCTACCTGGCAGTCATTACTTATTAAACCATAACTCACACTACAGAAAGACAGAAACAGTAACAAATGTACCTTACATAATGTGTTATAGTACAAGTTGGGGAGCAAATGTACAGAACAGGGAAAGTTAATCTAACAAATACAAAAATCTTCATTTGAAGATTTTTTATGAGCACTAAATATTACTTGACTTAGTTTGGGGGCCAGTATTTTTTTTTTTCCAAATCTAAACTTATTTTGAAGTAATAATTTATACACAATTAAAACATGAGTTCCAGTTGCCTTTAGCCTACTGGCTATGGGTGAGATAGGACCTCTGTTGGTCTTTTCTGTATCGAACACACGGATTGCAAGCCCAGTACCACTTTGAGATCTTTGGCAGCAATTAACTATGCAGCTCACACACGATTGAGCCTGTATGAAAATGAGTATTCAGAGATGGGTAATGCCTGGGGGGCACTCACCAACCTAAGAGAGAGCACCTGTGTGGCCTGGACAGGCGTCTCCATGACGGGTAAGGTGACCTGCTGACATCCCACGCAACCCAAGTCAGAAGCTCATTTATTAATAAAAGGGGGGACCTGTAGGGCCCTGGCCCCTGTTTTGGGTAACTGCTGCCTTGCTTGCGCACCTTGACCTTGAGATCCTCCCTATGCCAATTCCCTGCCAAGTTCCACCCTCCTGAATGCTTAAGAGAAGTTCCTTGTCTGTGTATCCTGAATAATGGGCGTTAACAGATTAGAAGCAAGATTGTAAAACATCAGTAGCGAACTTCTGCCCTCCGGGGTCCTCCCATTGTGCTGTAAGCCTGTATTTAAGATCTCCTCCCCACTTCAATAAATGATATTCGGCATTTGAAATTAAAAAAACAAAAACAAAAACATGAGTTCTTGGGTTAGAGGGATGGCTCAGCAGTTAACTGCTCTCCAAGAGGACATGAGTTCAGTTCCCAGCATCCACATAAGGCAGCTCACAACTCCAGCTCTAAGGGATCCGACACTTCTGGCCTCCAGAGGCAAGCACATGCACACTAGCATACACACCCACAATTAAAGATCAATCTGTAAAAGAGTTCTTCTGGGGCTGAGAGATGGCTCAGAGGTTCAGAGCACTGGCTGCTCTTCCAGAGGTCCTGAGTTCAATTCCCAGCACCCACATGGTGGCTCACAACCATCTCTAGTGGGATCTGATGTCCTCTTCTGGCATAAAGTCAACAAAGCACTCATATACATAAAATAAATCTTTGAAAAAAAAAGTTTCTTATTCTTATAATGAACACATCTGCTGTTTTCTTTTTCTTTTCAAGACAGGGTTTCTCTCTGTGTAGGAGTACTGCTATCCTAGAACTCCTATAGACCAGGCTGGCCTTGAACTCAGAGAGTGCTGGGATTAAAGGTGTGCGTTACCACTGCCCAGGTGGTTTTGTTTTTCTATCGTTGTCTAATATTCAAATTTAACTAGGAAACACACACAGTTATTCCTAGGTCCTAGTACTCACAGCATATTCATCAAAGTTCCCTTACATCTTTAATTTATTTTTTCCATTTTTTTTACTTATCTATACCTACCAAAAATTACAAACTATAAGCTGGGCATGGTGGTACATGCCTCAAATCCCAGCACTCTGGAGGAATAGGCAGGTAGATCTCTGTAGTTTGAGGCCAGTCTGCATTGAGAGTTCCAGACAGCCAAAGGTACATGGAAATCTGTCTGAAAATTCTGAATTATTAAAATTTTGACTGAAGAATTTGTTGTATTGACTTTAAAAGCTATTTAATTTTTTAATGAATATTTGAGATTTATAAAAAATGTATTAAAGATTTCCCAGTATCAATTTTTTAAAAAGATTTATTTATTTATTTATTTATTTATTTATTTATTTATTTATTTATTTATTTATTATGTATACAGCATGTATGACT
>CABHPQ010145129.1:0-15986 GCA_902168405.1 Peromyscus aztecus
AGAATGACTGAGAATTTCCCATGAGGAAAAAGTGGGAGCTTTACTCCTCAAGCTGACAGGAAAGCATTTGGGGTAGGGGCAGTGCTTGCCGAGCGCGCTATTGCAGTTACCAGCACCAAGGACAGCGACAACCTTTCCCGCCGCCTGGGTGGTCCTTACCCGCAGCAAATACAATTCCAGGGACAGGAATCTTGATGGTTTATTGCTCCCCCGCACCCCCTGCAACCTGGAATCTCAGCATCCGAGAGGCTGTGGCAGGAGGATTGTGGTAAGTTTGACGCCAGTCTGGACTACAGGGCAAGACCTTGTTTTAAAAGCACAGACAAATAAAAGGAAACACCTCATAAGGAAACTCAATGGGCTTTCCCCCTAAAAACCACGCTGCTCAACTTGTTTTCCAGATATTATTGTGCTATCTACTACTATCTCTACAAAGAATAATATTCACTGATTTTAAAGAAGAAAAACAAAGAAACAAACACTTATTGTTTCCTGTTCCAAGTACTTTCAGTGTATTATTGCATTCTACCTCCATAAAACTCCCATGTAACATATACTGATATGGTAATTTAACAGGTAAGACAAACTAATCAGAGAAATAAGTAACTTGTATGTTACCTAATCATTGGAGATGGGATCTAACCTGTATGGCTTCAGAGCCTCTGCCCTTTAAACTAAGTAGTATATAGCCGCAGCTATGATAGACTTAACAGGAAAGAAGCAATAAAATGGCAAGCAATTATTTTCTATATTATATTTTTCAGATAGCTCACACCGTAGCACACCCTTAATAGACTTGAACGATGGTATTTCATATGTAATACTGATATGGTAATACGCTTGTCTTGGACAACAGAGTGAGATAATTAAGCATTTTATCTGTCCCTGTAGCCCAGCTGCCTTCAGAATGAAAGACAACCTGATGTTTGTGACTCAGACACAATGAGATATAATGCAGGGTTGGCATATAGCTTCAACAGAAGTGTTTCAGCCACATCTCGGCTGAGTGGAGTACTCATAAGTGAAGAGAAAGACAAACCAGATGATAAACTGGCTTTAAGTTTGGAGATTGGTAGGAGGGAATGAATAAAATTAGTTCCAGTATTGTAAATCATGTAGATCACTGGGGATATTTACGTTATAGTTAGTGACACTAGATACTAACTCACTATAAAAATGTGAATAGAATTAGGTAAGTGACCAAGAGAAGAAGCGACATGACAGTGTCGTTTGTGTATTCTAGTGTAGCGCAAGTGAGGAGAGACGGAAATACAGAATCATTTCTGGGACTTTTCAAATTATATACAGCCCACCTCCTTTTCAGGAGGCTCGATTTTCTCTATTGCATTAGTTGGTCATAATTATTACAGGGTCCATTGTATATCTCATTTTCTGTCTTATGTCATCATGTTCTTCTTCCCTCCTCCCCTCCCTTTCCTGTCCTGGGCTTTTGAGACAGGGTCTTACAGAGTTGCTCGGTCTGGCCTTAAACTTTGACCTCCTTGTCTCAGTCTCCTAAGTGCTGCAATTAAAAGCATGTACCCATCACTGGTTTCTTTGATCATCTATCATATCTTTAGAGGGTTGAGGAGCAGTGGTATTTTGACTTTACTATCTTTGTTTTCCAGGGGGACTATCTCTAAAGAGGAAGTGCTCTCCACCGCTATTTGCTCATCTTCATACTTGTCTTGACAAGAAAGTCAAGACAAGCACTGAGGTATTTTCAAATTCACTTGTAAGTTTTCAAGATGATGAGTTATCGCTAGCATATTCTAAAAATGATTAATGATTAGAAGATTATTGTTATAGGTTTAATTCGTGTGCTTCAGTCCTGTAGAAATCTTGTTGATGTGTAAAGCTCTATCTTTGGTCGGTGGCCTTTGTAAGTTGGTTCCTGAATTCTTTTGGCATGACCCCAGTGGTATTGCTCAAAATCTTTGATTTCTGGTGTGATGGTATTTTCTAGTGTTATCTTGCATGCTTCCTCCCATTGCATACATATTACCAACAATTTCTCTGAAGAGTGCTGAGTCTTTTTAGTAGGAAATAATACTTAACCACAATCTGAGTGTTGATGGAGCATTTTTGCCTCCAGGTTGGTCACTATATGTCTTGGGCCTTGTCTTTATATACAAAACTTAATTGGTTCTTCTTCTTCTTCTTTGTTTTTTCCACGACAGGGTTTCTCCGTGTAGTCCTGGCTATCCTGGAACTTACTCTGTAGACCAGACTGGCTTCGAACTCACAGAGATCCACCTGCCTCAACCTCCCAAGTGTTGGAATTAAAGGCAAACACCACCATCTGACACTTAATTTGTTCTTAACTCATGATAATTATATATAATTTCATCTATATGAACATCCAGGGGGTTGTTACCAATTTGGTAGCATAGGCCTTTGGGCAAGTATGGCCTCAAAAAGATTGCTACAACCAATAAAAATGCATCAGATAAATATCCAAAATGCCCCATAATATGCCTGTCTTTGAAAAACCATATTTAAATAATGCATTGGTAATGGGAGATGGAATCAAAGAAACTATTTAGTAAAGTCAGGAATTTTCTACCTAAAGGGGACAGTTGCTTTCCTCTTAGCACTCAGGCCATTCCTTCTACACAGTCCCACTCCACTCAGCCGTGTTAGGCAGATCTGAACTCTTTCTGGTGTGCACACAGTATATTGTACTCAGGCATGCAATGACTTGCTTGCTAATTTTATCACATCATGTCTTAGCCATGAAGTTCACTCAGAAGTGAGCGTATGTAGTTCAACTACAATTGGGCACAGGTCTGTGTTGGTTTCTTCATTTCAACTAATAATCACCAGCAAGTATTTATTAAGTGCCCATCACACCCTAGACACTCCTCTAAAACACACCAATGACAAAAGAAAACAACAACATTCCCACCAGGCCAAACACAGCATGGTTCCTTGGCTTTTACATTCTAGCATGGACAATAATTTCTGTAGGATGAATTGCTAAATGATCTTATTAATAAAAACCCAGAGCCATACATTGGGGTGAAAAACCAAGAGATCAGAGGAATAGGACAAGCCACCACAGCCAACCTCGCCTCACCAACTCCTTAGCTTCCAAAGAGACCTACTTCCTGTATACCCACGTGCTGTGGGATGTTATGTATGTCAAATGTGTTGCTCTGATTGGTTAATAAATAAAACACTGATTGGCCAGTAGTCAGGCAGGAGGAAGTATAGGCGGGACAAGGAAGAGAAGAATTGTGGGAAGTGGAAGGCTAGTCAGAGAGACACTGCTAGCCGCCGCCACGACAAGCAGCATGTGAAGATGCCAGTAAGCCACAAGCCACGTGGCAAGGTATAGATTTATAGAAATGGATTAATATAAGATATAAGAACAGTTAGCAAGAAGCCTGCCACGGCCATACAGTTTGTAAGCAATATAAGTCTCTGTGTTTACTTGGTTGGGTCTGAGCGGCTGTGGGACTGGCGGGTGACAGAGATTTGTCCTGACTGTGGGCCAGGCAGGAAAACTCTAGCTATACCCACGCCTATATGCCTTTCTGTTCTGCATCTCGCTTCCTCTCTCCACCCAGCTATATCACTTCCTATCTGTCTGTACAGACCTCCAGACCTCTATGGTTAGTTTTGGAATTAAAGGCGTGTGTCATCATGCCAGAATCTGTTCCTCAGTGTGGCCTTGAACTCACAGAAATCCAGATGGATCTTTGCCTCCCAACTGATAGGATTAAAGACATGTGCTACCATTGTCTGATTTTTATGTTTAATATAGTGGCTGGCTTTTTCCTCTGATCTTCAGATAAGCTTTATTGGGGTGCACAAATAAAATATCACATTTTCCCTTTGTTTTTGTCTAATATTAAAAAAGTTATAACTAATATAAGAAAAACTATATACAATAAGTACCATAACTATATACAATATATACAAGCAATAAATATATCAACAATGTCTAGTACATTTGCATTTGACAAATTCAGAGAAAATATTCAAACAAGTGACTTCCAAAAAATGTGAGTTATGATAGAAACAGCCAGCTGCCTGAACAGTCAACTGAGGTTTCTCTGCAATGTTGGGGCATCATGTTCGGCTTATAGACTTAGCATATGTGACAGACTCATTTGTGAAGCAGGATTTTCTAAAGAGCCTTCCTATCCTTGTCTTGGAAAGGATTGGCAGTCCTTTGTTTTGTGTCCTGCTTGTCCATTTTGGACAGCATACTGTCAGTAGTAGATGCAAGAAGACTTTCTAGCCAGTGGCTAACTTTTGCCACAGTGAAAGTAAACTCCATATGGAGTTTCTTCAGGGCCCATCATTTTCTCTGAAGTAGATTGGTGCTGCCAGAAGCAGACATGTCTCAAAGTCAGAAAAAAGGAAATATCTATGTTATTAAAATATTTTAAATGCCATCTTCTGTAGATCTCTGAAGTGTTTGAAGATGACCTTGAAAACATACCTAATATGACTAACTACTAACTTACATTTCTTTATATCCTAATTAGTTGGTAATAATAATTTCCAAGGGTTAGAAAATTGCATTACATTGTTAAATGAACTGTATAGGTACAATACCTTGAACAAGATTAGAAATATATGTACAGTATTCTCTAACAAAATCAATCTCAAATTGGCATCAATATACATAATTTGTATACAATATACAAAAATCCAATCTAATGTAAAATATTTAAAACTAGTAGTTGCCTTCTAAAAGTAGATTCAATAATCTAGCTTTTTATTTATATCATATCTATATCCTCTCTTTTTTTCAGAGTATATTCAATAATCTACCTCTTATCTATATGCTCTTTTTTTCTTTTTCTTTCAAACAAGAACCTTAAACCTAATCTCCTTTGTTTAGCCCTTTTTCTGACCATTAACAATAACAACTTATAATCAACCATCGTAAATAATGACAATTATCCAAAACTCATAGAAAGACCAAAAACCATCCACCCCACCTCTTGGGAATGTGGGCGTTGTGTTCTTAAAATTACTTCCTGCTGGTTGGGGGTGAAGGCATCTTTAGGGGATCCTGAAAAGAAACATTTTGGGTTAATTGTCAAGTCTTAGGAGCAGTAGCTGTATCATTTGTTGTCCAGTCTTTTCATAACGCAAAAGTGCAGAGCTTATCTCAAGTCTTTGTTTAAGTAGTCTGTGAGGCTGGATCATCTCAGCTAGCCATCTTGAAATTGTCCTGAGCAGTTTGTAGTCCAAAGCTAATCTTTGGGTGATGTTTGTCAGCTTAGTGGTATTATTATTATTGTCCATGTGGAATTGTCATTATGGAGCCCCATTATCTTTTTGAAGACTTCAAATTTGCTGTTAGGTCTGGTCATAATTCCCTGCAGAAAACTGATAGAGATTAGAACACAAAAACATGTACAGGTAGATAGATGGAGCCTATTGTCTAGAATTAATTAGTACTCTATATGACCATTAATATCATGAAAAAAGTTAAAAAATATATATTAATCTTATAAATTTTGATATAAAATTCATACCTTAAGAAAAGTTTTGAACTTTTAAATAGTTTTTATATATTTAATATTTAAATAGAATCAAAGAATTGTGAGATTAGTGGCAATAGAATAGTCCCTTAATTTTGGTTTTCTTCTGTCCCATATCAGATGGCTCTTCTGACATGATACGGAGATTTTGCATTTTCTTTTAACAAACATGCTTGGGTTTAGAGAAGGAGAGATCCATTCTCCAACTCCAAAGCCAGCTTTAATTTTTAATTGAACTGGGACTACATAAAGACCATTTGTGTTAAGTGTCTGTAGAGAACAGCAAAAACAAACATTTAGGAAGACTTACGAAACTTTATAGGTGATATACCAGTAGGTCAATTTACTCTTTTTCTTGGGACATTTTTTTTCTGGTTGATTTGTTCTTTTTTTCAGATGTCTCATTTGTCCAATGTTCTTCAGATTCCTTAGACTTCATTATCCTGAAAGACAAAACCAAAAACCCTTCCCCAAGCCTAACTTTAGGGAGGTTCCCTTTTGGCAAGTTATATCTGATTAAATGAAAAGCGTTTGTTAGTGGTATAAGTTAGTTTAAATTTAATGGTCATGCAGGTTGATGAACTGTCACCTCTTTCAGTTAAGAGGTTTCTCTTGTTCAAATTGAACCGTTATCAATTTTGATGGTATCCATAGCTTATCTTTTATTGTAGAAACAAAAGCAAAACCTCATCCCCAATGTAATACATATCCTGGTTTCCATTCTGAGGTCAGCACATCCTTAAAATATATAACTCTGTAGTTTTTTTTTAATCCAATGTTTCTTGTAGCTGTTGTTCCTTTCTCATTAGCATTGAGAAAATTCAAAGTTAATAGAGCATTATGTAATCTATTTCTGGGTTTTTTGTTACCCCTTTCTGTTTATTTAGCATATTCCTTAGAGTTCAGTTTGATCTTTCTGTGACTGCTTGGCCTGTAGGATTATGTGGTATACCTGTAATGTGCTTTACATTGTAATAACCAAAAAACTGTTTCATTTTAATAGATATATATTCTGTAGCACTGTCAGTTTTAATTTGTGCAGGTATACACATGATGGGCATAACTTCTGGCAAATATGTGATTACAGAATCAGCCTTTTCAGAACTCAGAGCAGTTGCCCATTGAAATCCTGAATAGGTTATCAATGGTGTGGTGTACATATTTCAGTTTTCAAAATTCTGCAATATGAAACACATCCATCTGCCAGATTTCATTCCTCTGAGTACCCTTTGGGTTATATCCTTCTGGTAGTGGAGTCTGATTGTAAAAAGAACAAGTAGGGCAATTCCTTATAATTTCCTTGGCTTATTATCAGGTTATGGAAAAATCCTTTTTTAAACCTTTGCTATTGACATGATGTTTTTTATGAAATTCTGAAGCCTCCAGCACATTTCCTATCAATAGTTTGTCAATCTCATCATTACCTTGCGCTAGAGGGCCTGGCAGACCCATATGGGATCAGATGTGCATTATATATAAGGGATGCTTTCTATTCCTGATTATATCTTGTAACTGGATAAATAAAAAAGTTAATTCTGACTCACCAGGGATAAATTCTGCAGTCTCAATATGTAAGACCACTCTTTCAGCATACTGAGAGTCAGTAACTATGTTGAGAGGTTCCAAAAAAATCCATTAATAACATCAGAATAGAATATAATTCTGGTTTTTGAACTGAATTATAAGGACTTTGAACCACTTTACTTAAATTTTCTGGTTTGTAACCTGCCTTTCCTTGTTTGTTTGCATGTATATAAAATGTAGAGGCTCCAGATATTGGTGTTTCCTGTAGAATGTGAGGCAGGATCCAATCAGTCCTGTTTTATAAGTTGAATTCTATTGCTTTTGGGGTATTTGCTGTTAATCTCTCCAAAAAAATTACTGCAAGCTCTTTGCCAAGGTTCACTTTCTGTCCATAATTTGTCAATGTCATCCTTAGTTAAAGGTGCTACAGTTTCTGCTGAGTGTATTCCTGCTAATTGAAAAAGTCTCAACTTTCCTTAACATCAACTCAGATCTTTTCCACGTAAGTTTTTAATTTTTTACTCTGTGTATTTGGTAGAAATATTCATTCCAATATAATATCTTCCCTCTGCATTAAAATTCCTGTAGGAGAATGCTTAGAGGGTAAAATAACCAAAATGCAATCAAGCTTTGGATCCACATGATCCACATGTCCATTCTGTACTTTTTTTTCCACCAAGGCCAATTCTCTCTCAGCTTCAACTGATAATTCCCTTGGACTATTTAAGTCCTTGTCACTCTCTAAGGTTTTGAACAAATTACTCAGTTCATCATTTTTTACCCCAACAATAGTCCATAGATGGGAAATGTCTCCGAATAATCTTTGAAAGTCATTAAGAGTCCGTAATTGATCTCTGCTAATTTCCACCTTTTGGGATCTAATTTTTTTAAACCTATTTGATAATGTAAATAATTAATAGAATCTCCTCTTTGTATCTTTTCAGGAGCAATTTGTAATCCCCAACAAGGCAAAATATTCTTTACTTCTTCAAACATTCTTTCTAAAGTATCTACATTTGCATCAACTAGTAAAATATCATCCATATAATGATAAATTATAGATTTAGGAAATTGTTTACATATTGCTTCCAGTGGCTGTAATACAAAATATTGGCACAGGGTTGGGCTATTTAACATTCCCTGTGGGAGAAGCCTCCATTGCTATGTCTTAACCGGCTGAGAATTATTATAAGTAGGCACCATGAAGGCAAATTTTTCTCTGTCCCTTTCTTGTAAGGGTATTGAGAAGAATCAGTCTTTTAAATCAATAACTATAAGAGGCCATCCTTCAGGTAACAGAGTAGGCAAAGGAATTCCAGATTGTAGAGAACCCATCGGCTGAATTACTTTGTTAATTGCTCTTAGGTCTGTTACCATTCTCCATTTACCAGATTTCTTTTTAATAACAAATACAGGAGAATGCCAAGGGCTGGTTGATTCTTCAATATGTTGAGCATTTAACTGCTCAGACCAGCTCTTCTAAGGCCTGCAGTTTCTCTGTTGTTAAAGGTCATTGCTGAACCCATACAGACTTGTGTGTTAACCATTTTAAAGGTAGAGCTGTTGGTGTCTTTGAAAGATCAGCAGTTGCTGTGCCCTGTTCTTATACAATCTGGATGACCGTTGACTGTTCTTTATAATACCTCTTAATATTTCTCCCAGAAACATGTGTTAGTTTATGGTTTGTTTCTGAGGTTGGAGGAATGTTAATCTGGGTATTCCACTGTTGTAATAAATCATGGCCTCATAAATTCATAGCTCTATTAGCCACATATGGCTTTAATTTTCCTCTCTGTCCTTCTAGCCCTATACATTCAACCCATCTTGCACTCTGTTTCATTTGAGATAATGTTCCAATCCCTAACAGCTGAACATATATATCCTGAAGAGGCCAATTTGGATGCCAAGATTTTGGTGCAATTATTGTGCACCTGTGTCTACAAGATCCTCCAAGAGAATGTCATTTATTCATAGTTTTAATTTTGGTCTTTGTTCATTTGTAGAAGTTTGCCAAAAAATTAGCTTTATGGTTTCTCCTGAATATTCTTTTCTTTCTGTTATAGGTGTTCTATCATCCTGAGCAGTCTGGTTTATTCCAATAGGCATTTGGTTATTTAATTGCTCTGAGAAGGGGTTTCTTCTACAGTGTCAGGAAAGGGCTGAACTGAATTTGCCATGGGGGCCTGCAAGAGGCCCCTCAGGGAGTTTCCCAATGGCAAAGGCAAAGTAGAAGTCTGAGGGAATTTCCAAGTAGCTACCTAGTGTGGTAGCAGTTCAAGATGGGAATCCAGAGAGAGCCCACCACCCACCTGGAGAGAAAAAGCCAAACAGACTCTGACCCATGTAGGGTGGAGACTCTGCCCACATGCAGCTCAGGCCTGAGCCAAGGGCCTGTAAGGCCACAAGCAGCTTTTTAGTGATTTCTTGCCACAAATGTTAGGGTGCCAGATATAAGAAAAATTGCTAAATGGTCTTATTACTAAAAACCTGGAGCCAGATATTGGGGTGAAAAACTGAGAGATTAGAGGAATAGGACAAGCCACAGACAACCTCACCTCGCCAACACCTCAGTCTCCAAAGAGACCTACTTCCTGTATACCCACGCCTATATGCCTTCCTGTTCTGCCATCACATTTCCTCTCTCCATCCAGCTATATCACTTCCTCTTCCTGCCAAGCTCTGTCACTTCCTGCCTGTCTGTACATATCTCCAGACCTTCATGGTTAGTGCTGGGATTAAAGGTATATACTACCATGCCTGGCTCTGTCCCCAGTGTGGCCTTGAACTCACAGAAATCCAGACAGATTCCTGCCTCCCAAGTGATAGGATTAAAGGCATGTGCTACTCTTGCCTGACTTCTATGTTTAATATAGTGGCTGGCTTTTTCCTCTGATCTTCAGATAAGCTCTATTGGGGTGAACAAATAAAATATCACCACAAATTTCTGTTGTATAATTAATCACAACACAGAAATGTAAAGTCACCCTTGAAGAAAAAAGATTATTTGGCCTGTGAGATGGCTCAGTGGGTAAGGGGATTGCTGTCAAACCTCATGGACTTGAGTTAGATCTCTGGATTCACATGATGGGTTGAGAGAACTAACTCCTGCAAGTTGTCTTTTAATCACTACAGGTATGCTGTGGCACATACCTCACTCCATCCAAAATTAATAAATGTGAAAATTTAAAAAAAGTTTATATATTATTTAACACTCTACATGTTTTATACTTACAATAAAACAGACTAAGACTGGCTTGTAAGAAATGAACATCCAATCACGTAAAGCCATTAAAATATTTGTATTATATAAGTAAATAAGTAATAGAACCACTATCTTAATACTTCATTAAGTTGACTGCTAAATGACAGCACATCTGAGAAAACCTTGGCAGGGTTAAAGCTTTCAACAGGCAGAACTTGGTACCAAAATAAAGGCGGCATTCCATTCTTTTGATTTTGTCGTTTGTAGATTAGATGAATACTCAAGCACTTAGTGGTGAGAAATCTAGATGTCATCGAAAACCAAGACATAGTTGAAGTGAAAGCTTCAGAGCACTCTAAGCCAGAGTTTAGTATCATTATGATGACAGCAGTTTTAGGATTTTAACCCTGACACTTTCTTCTCAGTCTTTGATGTGGTCGTCACCTAGACGACACTAAAGTGAAAGTGTCACTAACTAAAATCAAGAGTTAACAAAAGAAACAAGTTTAGGATTTTGCATTTGCCAAACTTTTTTTGTTTTTCGAGACAGGGTTTCTCTGTGTAGTTTTGGTGCCTGTCCTGGATCATCAGCCTGTAGACCAGGCTGGCCTCGAACTCATAGAGATCTGCCTGGCTCTGCCTCCTGAGTGCTGGGATCAAAAAGGTGTGCGCCACCGCCACTGCCACCACCACCACCACCACCACCACCACCACCCAGCGTCAGACTGCTTTTTAATTAGTACTTGAAAATTAACAGTCCAGGGGGTGGTGGTGGCACACACCTTTAATCCTAGCACTCAGGAGGCAGAGACAGGCATATCTCCGTGAGTTTGAGGCCAGCCTGGTCTATAAAGCAAGTTCCAGGACAGCCAAGGCTCCACAGAAAAACCTGGTCTCAGAAAAAAAAAAAAGAAAGAAAGAAAATTATCAAAAAATATTAGTCAGCCACAATGCATACTTAAAATCCCAGAACTCAGGGGGCTGAGGCAGGAGGATTGCTTTGATTTAAGACCTCCCTTGGGTTACATGGTATATTCCTGGCCAGCCTAGGCTTCACAGTGAGGCCTCGTCTCAAAAACACATATTAAGTATGCTTAGGAAACTGTCTTGCTGATTGTGATGAACTTCTCAACTGGCTTAATTTGGGACAATTTTAGCATAAAAATGATGACACAATTTAAGTTACATCGAATTTAAGAAAAGATCTGGGGTGGGGGGTCTTTTAAAAGTGTGGGACCTAGTATAGAGTGAATCCTAGAATTAGAAAATCACCAGATTTTGTTCCCTCAATTCCCTATTGGAGTGGCAAAACCACTGATAGACTGTAGTTATGGAAAAGAATATTCTCATGATCTCTCCAGGTTTTATTAATGAACGAAAGCTGGAAGGGGAAAGAGGAGAGAGAGAGAGAGAGAGAGAGAGAGAGAGAGAGAGAGAGAGAGAGAGAGAAGGAGTCTATGAATGAATATCATGTTCACCACACAGTACAGAGGAAATCCTGACCTTATAATTTGAAGTCTATCTGTATCAGATTCTTAATGGACTGATCCAATCTAGCCAGAAAGGAACTGGTCTGAAATTCAGAGGTCTGGATTCTCTGCAATATTGTGGTGCTTCAAAGGATGTAAGAGAATATTGGTGGCCACAGTGTGACCTCCCCTCTGGTCTCTGATCTCTAGACCCCCACATGACTCTCTTTGTAGAAGTCACTGTGAACATGCCACTTAGGCAACACCTGTTGTTGCCTGTGCCGCTTGGAAGCTGATCTTCTTCTAGGCTGGGTGAAAACAGAAGAACAATAGAAAAATAACCCTTTTATTTTAGTCTATACCCTGTCAGGAAGTAGTTCAGGGACCTGCTTTCAAGTACTTTCAAATTTCTATTCTATTGTGTTACTGTATTAGTTTAGTTCAATTTCTATCCCCACGGTTTGAATGTTGTAGTATTAATATCATACTATTCAAATTCAAATTGTGATTCGTAATTCAAATTGCAATATATTCTTTTATAAAATGGATTATGGTTAATCTGAATATAGAAAGTACTAATTTCTATGTAGGACCATTCCACTAATAAACCCTTTAAAATTCTAGATTCAAAGACATTAACTCAAAGTTCTTCATGAAGGGGATTAGTGAATTTTAGTTATTTCTGCCATGTAGTGTACCTGCTTTCGGTCAAAACTACATTCATACAGAAAAGGAGGGGGGTGCACTCTGTTTTTGAGGTGAGACTTTGTAGTCCGAGGTCATCAAGTGTTTGGGGACCACAGTGCTGCACCTTGCCGGTAGGGAGGTCACACAGTGGCAACAGTGAGAAATGTAGCCAACATGTAACTTCATCTTTCAGTTACTTGTGAGGAATGAGGTAGAAGAGTGGAGCTATGAAGCAATTGATTTCCTTAGTCTTCTTGGTTTACATATCATTTCTGAGCATTTGCAGCAAAATGATTCATTTTTTTTGACCCGTTTTTAAGGCCTCAGTGTTGGGACATGTCCATTAGAACTGCTTTGGGATTCTGTCTCACTACAGTGAGAACGGTTGCCATCAAGAAAACAGTCAGTAAATGAGGATGTAGAGAAACTGAACTCTTACCCTATACCTGTAGGAGTGTAAACTGGTGCAGCCACTGTGGAAGTCAGTATGAAGGTTCCTCAAAAAAACTAAAAATAAGACAACCATATAATCCAGCTATGCCACTCTTGGGTATGGTTCTGAAGGATTCTATGTCAGTACTGAGATGATTGCACATGTGTGCTCTGCTGTAGTATTTACAATAGCCAAGATGATGGAACCATCCTAGAGGCCCATCAATTGTTAAGTAAAGACAGTGTGGTACTTTTTATATATGATGGAATTTTATTCAGAGGTAAAGAAGAATCAAGTTATGACACGGTTAATTAGATGCAACTGAAGATCATTATGTTATATGAAATAAGTCACATGTGAAATCTAGATTTAAACTGTGTGTGTGTGTGTGTGTGTGTGTGTGTGTGTGTGTGTGTGTGTGTGTGTGAGATATGAGGTAGAAACACTATGAGGCAGGAGGAAGAGGCCTGAGATTGTGGTAGTGGGGAACAACAAATGATAATGGATGATATGCAGCATGAAAACAGAAGAATGGGGGACTGTTGGTGGGGTAAGTGAACAGCAAAATGGGGGATGTACAGTGTGGAAGGGCAGGTGGGTGGGTGAACAAGAACAAAGTGGAATGATATATATGTATGAAGAAGTCACAATGAACTCATTTCTTTGTGAGCTAAGCAAAGCAAATAATCATTTATTCATTCATTGGTGAGCATGTAGGCTGATTTCACAGCTTGTTTACAGAAGATGTGGGTGTGCAGGTATCTTTGTGGTCAACTGACTTTGATTCCTTTGGGTGTATACCTAGGAATGGTATGTAGCGAGGTCATATGGATGGCTTTGTTTTTAAGTTTCGGAGGAACCTTTGTACAGATTTCGGAAGTGGCTGGACTAATTTCTCTTCCCCCCTGCAATTCCGAAGTGTTCATTTTGCTTAGCACGTTTGCCAACATTTGTTCTTGTTTGTTTCTCGATCCTTATTATGATTTGGGTGAGAAGGAACCAATGGAGTTTCTACTGCATTTCTTTTCTGGCTAAGAATATAATATTTTTTAAAATGTATTTATTAGCCATTCGTTTATCTTCTTTTGAGTGTTATCTATCTGTTCAGTTCATCAAATAATCACTTTTTTTTTGGTTTTTTGAGACAGGGTTTCTCTGTGTAGCTTTGTGCCTTTCCTGGAACTCACTCTGTAGCCCAGGCTGGCCTCGAACTCACAGAGATCCGCCTGGCTCTGCCTCCCGAGTGCTGGGATTAAAGGCGTGCGCCACCACCGCCCCGCAAATAATCACTTTTTAAGCAAGCAAGTGCAGTTAGGCTTGCTCTATTAGTAACAAAACATGTCCAGATACTTTCTTAAACCACCATCATGAAGCACAAATAATAAATAACCAGTGTATTTATATTTTACAAGTCATTGTGCATTGTTCCACCATGTTTGCCAAATTCTCAGACCATTTTCTTCTCATTACTTTTAAAAAATATTAAATTATTTTAAAATGTGTGTGTGTGTGTGTGTGTGTGTGTGTGCTTGTGCATACACATGTGGGCATGCATATGAATGCAGATGACTGTAGGCCAGAAGCATAGAATCCCCTTGGAAATACAGAGTGGTTGTGAGCTGCCTGACATGGGTGCTTGGAACTGAACTTGGGTCCTCCGCAAGAGCAACCTGTGATCTCAAACACTGAACTTCGTGTTATTTTCTAAGTACTTTTCTTCTTAGTGACTCACCTTCTTAAACCTCTCTTATCTCACTTTAAGCAACATTATCTGTAAGATCATGGGTTTGCTATGCATGTCATACTTTCCTAATGTGCTCCACAACACATACCAGGAAGCTGGGTGTGATGGTGGATACCTGTAACCAAGCACTTGGCAGGCTGAGGCAGAAATACTGCAAGTTCAAAGGCAACCTGGGTGAGAAGTTGCCCCCACCCCTGCCCCGCACGCCCCCACCCCAACATTCCGCCTGTAGTCCATGCATCATCCAGGACTGGCTCAGGAACCTCCAGGGCTCTGCTATGATTTGGAAAATACTGACTTACCTTATTTTCCTTGTTTGCCTCTCGGAGGTCAGCAGGCATGACGTCACTACCTAACTTCACAAATGAGAAAATCAGGCTCATGGGTGAAATATTATGGTCAAGAAATGACCAGAATTGCCATTGTCATCATGCTTTCTCTATAAGGACCCAATGCTCCTCCTGTGCCACCAGCTCCATTAAGGAAAGAAAAGTCAGAACTAAAAGTAAAATTTCATATAGTTAGACCTGAGAATTTTGGAGTTTTATAGCAATTTAAAGATAGACCAGACATAAAGACATGAGCAAGCCGTGACGCCCGGAGTGGATATCCACACTGTAGCTGTCCCCGCTTGCCAGACTCCCCAACTCTTGGCCTCCTGTGATCGCCCTCACTCGAGTTAACTTTGGTTCCATGAATGGAACATGACAGCCTTGAGAACATGCCACTTCCCTGATGAGTTTACAAAAATGTTGTAGTTTCCACCTTATAAAGACTCTTTCATTCTGGCTTTGATGAAGCAAGCTACCATGGGAGAGGTTTACCTGACGTGAACAGGAGGGCAGTCTCTGGACAGCAGCGGGAGGGCATGTCTGGACAGCAGACAGCATCACACAGGCCTTCAGCTCTACATCCCTCAAGGAAACAAATCCTGCCAGTGATTCATCCCTAAGGCAGTCCTCAGGTGAGACCCCTTGACTATAGCCTTGTGAGAGATCAACCATGACACAGTGGCCCCAGTGGAGATATTCTCAGAACCCTTTCAACAACTCACAGATGTTTAATGACAGTAGTGTTTTTTTTTTTTTTTTATTCTTGGGGAAGGGGCAATTTTTGATTTGGCAATATAATACTAGCCCACCCTTGTCAGAAGTGTTCCAGTGGAAGTGGGAAGTGAACAGCCCTGGCCCCAGGCCCCAGGCCCCAGGCCTACACAGTTCTAGTAAGTACAGCTGACACTAGACATCTTTGCTTCTCTTCTCTTCTCTTCTCTTCTCTTCTCTTCTCTTCTCTTCTCTTCTCTTCTCTTCTCTTCTCTTCTCTTCTCTCCTCTCCTCTCCTCTCCTCTCCTCTCCTCTCCTCTCCTCTCCTCTCCTCTCCTCTCCTCTCCTCTCCCCTCCCCTCCCCTTCTCTCCCCTCC
>CABHPQ010145129.1:16086-28639 GCA_902168405.1 Peromyscus aztecus
CTCCCCTCCCCTTCTCTCCCCTCCCCTCCCCTCTCCTCCCCTCCCCTCCTCTCTTCTCCTCTCTTCTCTTCTCTTTTTTCTCCTTCCCTCTTTCTTGTTAAGTGCTCTGTTCTTTCCTATACCTTTAATTAATAGGACGGTCAGAACCTGAAGGGGAACTGACCCAGAGTAGATTCCTGCACTGATACATGTCCTCTGCAGTTTGCATATGTAGGCAGTGCTAGCGGGGGTTTGGCTGTTGAATCATCCTGAAGTTGCTTCATCACTGTCCCTGCCACCTTGAGTTTTCATTTTCTCACGGGAGTGGCTTTGTTCTTTAAAGAGCCCGTGTCCTTATATTCTCTCTCTTTTCCTCTGCAGCACATGCTGACTTGGATGTGAATTCAGTTTTTCTTGCAGGTATTCCCCTTACAAAGATACTTAAGAGTGGCTGTGGGGGAATGTCTTCTGTGCTTTGTGTCATGTCCCCTCACCCCAGTTTTTCTAACCACTACACTCCCTAAACATATTTTACTTTTGCAGTATGTTCACTTTTCACCTGCACAAAGCCTTGATAAATGGAAGGATAGAGCAGGCTGTGGGGGAAACTTCGGTCAGAACAAATTGGACCACAAACGTAAGATGGCATGACAGCAGAACTTCATAACAGCACTTCTAAAGGCACACATGCAAACGAGACACACTACAGAAGCTTTGGACAAGTGCTGACAAGTCAGAGGGCAGACTTACCCTGAAACCTGCCTCCCCAATAAAAACCTCAGAGTTCAAAACAAGCCTGTCCACAAAGCACCCCGTATTAGAACAATTATTTGCAACTGGTATGAGACTTGATTAGAAACTTAGAAGCAAGCTTTCCCAGGTAAGAATGTTTTATCGTCACAATAGGCAACCATCGGGTTACCATGTATATTTATGTAGAGTAATCCATACCACCTTCTTGCTCCAGTAATCAATACCAGCTGATCAGTCTAACAGGAGCCCGAAGTGGCACAGTAGCACCTGTCTTGCTCACTGGGTACAAAGACAGCATATTATGTGCCAGGTGCTTTGGTAGGTAGTGAAGTGCTGTATCAGTGCATCCTTTTTACATCCAGGGAACAACTTTTTTTGGGGGGGGGTTTATATTGATTGAGGCTTAAAGTGGTTTCTGCAATTTCCCAATCATTCAAGTAGGAAGTGGCAACTACCATCTGAGCTAGATCCCAGTCCCTTAGACCTGTTTCTTTTGTTTTGAAACTTGACCACGTATTCTTATTTGTACAAAGAGAATAATAAAGCCTGCCTAAGTGACCTCTGTAACCCTACTGAACTGAATGGTACTTAGTAGGTGCATAATTAATGGTCACTGTAGTAGCTATCACCCTTACTTTATATCCTAATTTCTCTAAGAATTTTGGATAGTTGTTGCCTAAATAAGTCACTTACATTGACATGCAACTAACAAATGCCATTGAGGGCACTTGGAATGGTTTTGCTGGTTCATAATTGAAGTTCTTTCATCTGGACCAGGAAAAGTACTACAGGTAATGTGAAGTGAATTCCATATGACTGAATTCTGTCATCTCTCACTTCTGTGTTCTCTCCTTCAAGATCTTGTCAAAAGAACTGTAGAGGTATGTTTGCAGTGTGAGTGGATCCGTGGTGCCACGAGGGTGGGCGTGCCTGTCCCTGGTAGTATGCCTGCACTAGCACAGTGGCTGTTTCTCTGTCTGTGTGTTTCTGTTTTTCTCGTGAAAGGCCACCAGCTTATTGTGCTGTTGGGATGAGCCCCACATCTTGCATAGGTCACACTGGCTTTCTGCTGTATCATTCCACCTCATTTCTAGAGATGAGTTTGACTCCTAAGAGTGATTTTTTTAAACATATTTTGCATACAATGTATTTTGATCATGTTTTTCCCTTCCTCCAATGACTCCCCACCCCTCTAGTCATCCAATTTATATTCTTTCTCTTCCAAGAACCACCCCCCAAAAATCACAAAAACTAAAATCAGAATAAACAAGCAAAAGACTGTTAAGACAAACAAATTTTATTAATAAATTTTCCTAGAATAATAAAATAAAATAGAATAAATTATTTATTTTATTAATAAATTTTCCTGTGGGTCATGACCCTTATAGACATGAACTTAAACAGACAATTTTGGTCAAAAAGGAAAACTGTACCAATCACTCCAACAAAGAAGCCACAGAACAAGGTCTGGGCTATTGATTTTCTTGTATATTTTTAATTAAATTTTTTTAAAATTTATTTTATATACTGACCAAAGTTTCCCCTCCCTCTTCTCCTCTTGTTTCTACCCCCTTCCCATCTGCCCTCCTCCCCATCCACTCCTCCATTCAGAAAGGGGCAGATCTCCCATGCCCCTGAACAAAGCATGGCATATCAAGTTGAGGCAGGACCAAGCTCCTCCCCCTGCATTAAGGCCAGACAAGGTAACAGGTTCCTAAAAGTCAGCTAAGCAGGGGATGGGAGTAGGTGGGGGCTAGGGACAGGTCATGATCTCACTGCTAGGAGCCTCACAAACAGACCAAGCTACACAACTGTCACACACATATAGAGGGCCTAGGTCGTTCCCATGGAGCCTCCCTAACTCTTGGTTCAGAGTCCATGAGCTCAGGTCAGCTGTTTCTGTGAGTTCCCCTGTCATGACCTTGATCCTCTTGGCTCCTACAATCCTTCCTCCCTTTTTTTCAGCAGGACTCCTGGAGCTCAGCCCAGTGCTTGGCTGTGGGTCTCTGTACCTGCTTCCATCAATTACTGGATGAAGGCTCTATGATGAAAGTTAGGGTATTCACCAATCTGATTACTGGGGTAAGCCAGTTCAGGCACCCTCTCCACTACCATTAGTAGTCTTAATCTGGGGTCTTCCTTGTGGATTCCTGGGAATATGCCTGGCACCAGGTTTCTCCCTAATCCCGAATGCCCCCCACCTCATGACATCTCTTTCGTTACTCTCCCCCTCCATCCTGCCCCCAACCCACCTCCCCTGCCCATCCCACCATTTCACCTCCTGCTCCTGCCCCCACTTTACCCAAGAGATCTCTTGTATTTCCTCTTCCCAGGGAAATCCATGCATCCCTCTTTGGGCCCTCCTTGTTATCTAGCCTCTCTGGGGCCATGGATTGTAGGTTGGTTAATCCTATATTTTACTCCTAATACCCACATATGAGTGAATACATACCGTGTTTGTCTTTCTGGGTCTGGGTTACCTCACTCAGAATGATTTTTTTCTAGTTCCATCCATTTGCCTGCAAATTTCATGATGTCATTGTTTTTTTACAGCTGAGCAATACTCCACTGTGTAAATGTACCACATTTTCTTTATCCATTCTTCGGTTGAGGGGCATCAAGTTGTTTCCAGGTTCTGGCTATTATGAATAACGCTGCTATGAACATCGTTGAATGAGTGTCCTTGTGGTATGATTGAGCATCCTTTGGGTATATTGATTTAGCAACAATTGTAAATGCTTCGTTTTATATACAACTTTAATTCCTGCTAATGGAAGAGGTGCTCAGTTCTTTCCACATCTCTTTAAAACCCCTACCTAGCTCTACTTTCTCTTCTTTCTCTCATGATGAAGACTAACGACAAAGATCTACTGTGGGCTGACAGCAGGCAGGCAGCCCATTTAATCTCAGAAGTTGGCTCCAAATTAACTTTTCTGTTTTTCAGTTTAAAGTATGCTATACATATGCTAATCAAATGGAAAACTTTCAATATGAAGGTAGTGCTTGTAAAAGTGGATACTGAGAAAGGATCTCAAACAACCAATAGCATGTAGGGCCAAAATTAAAAATCTTTACACATTGTACATTTGTATGTCATAAGAAGAAAATTAGTAGCTAAAATAAATAATCCAAATATCAACAAAAGAAAAATTATAAAAAATTTAGTTTGGGTCAATATAATTCTGACAGTATAATGAGATAGTATTTCAGTTGCAACAGATGGCAGAGTTAGTCTGTATCCTAAATGGTTTTGTTTTGGCTGTTTTGTTTACTGCTGCTCTATGTGTATAGATATTCCATTCTTTCAAAATTATAGTTCTTCTCTAATTTGTTTACATTCATTTGTTAATGATTATTTAGGTGCTATCTCAGTTTACTTAAAATGGCTTGTAGTTGATTCTTCATAACAGTAGTCATACATTCATTTGATAGATGGTGTTTCTTCTGGCTTCGTCATAGATGTTCATATCTACCTGGGGTCAATTTCCATGGCCTAGTTGCGTAGAGACCCGATCAAGCAGGTTAAATTGAAATTTCAGAAGAAGGCAATACCGTGTCTGGATTCTGCTTGGCCAAGTTACCATTAATCCAGATGTGAGGGACTTGAAGGCCGGCAACCCTTAAACAAACTAAAAATTCAGTGCAGCACATACAATTATCTGTGTACATATTTGGCTTCTTCACTTGCCTCTAAGGGCAGGGGCCATGCCTTGTCCATCTTTGTGCTATTCATGGCTTTTAGTACAAGGCCTGGCCCCGAGTGAGCTCGGCGTGTATTAGAGAAATAATTATAAATGCGCTAGAAGTTTTAATTAGATTCCTGTACCTGAACAATCCACTTGCAGCTTATTGGGTGGGATCATGAAGAAAGAAAGGGCTTAGATACATTCTATAAGGTGGAGTAGCTGGTAAGAGCTGCAGTGCAGGTTCAGCACTTACCCCACCAGTCCTTTCCCATGCTAGGTGACTCTTGGCCTGGCATGTTTGGGCAGGACTCTTTACCTGCTTTGTATCATCTTCATTGGCTTCTAGTTCCAACAAGAGCTGTTTACACACTCTTAATTTAACTGTCGGACTAGAATGTCACCGTTCTTTTTACGTATTGCCCCCTCTTTTAGAAAGAGGATGGGCATCTTTAATTCATGCTGTTTCTGTTCCATGTGCTTCTAGATTAATTTTAACTTGCTTGCTCTTTAGCTTTCATGACATTCAAGATATTTTCCAGTTTTACTTCCTGTATAAGAAAATAGAGACTGTTTTACCACAAAGGGAAGCGGAGATTGGGGGATAGTATTTAAATCACTCAGAGAGTCATATCCGGGTTTGGAAGGAAATAAAAACAAAGTATTGAATGAATTTTTATCTCACTGATTACTCTATATTCAACTTACAGGATAGCACATTAAGCTCTTATTCAGCTTTACTCTTTGATTTCAGAGTGGGTCTGGGAAAAAGACAACAATACGTATTTGGGGCTTGATTTCAAGTAGCAGGCTTAGTAAAACTCATTTTTTTCCACAGTCAGGAGGAAATGAATAGGTAGGGTAATAATAATGAACTTGGGGCAATGTTCTCCTAAGAGCAGGGCATGAAAATTGAAAGCACTAAAAAGAATCTTGCATAAGTGCTTTAAAAAGTCCCTTCCCAATTTTCTCCTTTATGCTGCTAACACAATCACATTTCTTAACGGTTTTCTATTAACAGTGATTCGTCTTGACAGGTAGCTTAAAGATGTAAACAATAAGATAAAAAAAAAAAAAAAAAAAAAAGTTGCTTGCTTTGACACTGTAATAGTGGTAAGACATATCTCTCTCCAGTCTGGCTTCCGTGTCACTTCTGGAGGGCACAGGAAACGCAGTGCTGTGTAGGAGGGCTGAGTTTGCCACCTAGAGGAGAGATGTGAAATTCATCTCTAAGTTACTAAGTTTTTCCCTAAGTTACTAAAATTCACTAAATTCCCTAATGTTTCTTCATTTACTCACTCGTATAGTTATTCAAAACTCTATGAGACTTAATAACAATATTTTGCCAGGATAAGCTTGATAAGTTTATTCAAGATAGAACTCAAATTATCTGTGACGTGTGTTTTACGTTGTCTTTAAAAATCTTATTTGGAAGACCATGTAGCCTAACCCTTAGACATGTCTAAGCATCTCTGTTGGGGATGAATATCACTTTCAGTTTAGGGGCTATAGTGAAACTATGTATTTTTTTGATAATACTGCTTCTTCCTTTTAAGTCTTTAACAAGTATGATACAGACAGACAAATATAATGGCTTCTTGTTTGATATGGGATGAGATGTAATTTCTTCTTTAAAGAAATCAAAACATGGGGCAGTGGTGGCCCATGCCTTTAATCCCAACACTCAGGAGGCAGAGGCAGGTGGATCTCTGTGCGTTCCAGGCCAGCCTGGTCTACAGAGCGAGTTCCAGGATAGCCAGGGTTATGCAGAGAGATCCTGTCTCAAAACAAAAACCAAAATAAAACCAAAATCAAAACAAAACAAAAAGAAAAGACAAGAGAGTAGCCTAGTGATAAATGCCAATAATTCTGATATACTTTATTTTTACTTTCTTTACCACGCTATATTCATTGTTCGTAGATTAAGGTTCACAGGGACAATTTTTTTTTCACATATATACTTTAACCATATTCATGTTCTCTTATTCTCCCTCTCTCTTCCTTTTTCCTGCCTCCTGTGAGTCTTTGGCATTCTCCTAGTTTCCCTTCTAGTTTCATGTTATATTGATTCAAGGGTGGTTTTATGATGGTATATTTTATTTGTATATTTATTATTTGTTAGGGTGTAACCCCAGGGTCTTGTGCAGGCCAAGTAAGCATTCTAAGCTGGCCTACATCTAAAGCTCAATTCTAATATGTTTGAAATGACAGGGTGTTTAGAATAAATTCCTCGTTTGGTAAAGTTAGCATATGTGTGTGCTTATGCCATTCATTGTACTTTAAGTACTTCTAGAGTTAATGAAAGATTCTTTTCCTCCCTTGGTACACAAGCACTGTCTGGCATAGTGAATGCATGTGAAGTACTCAAGAAATAGTGATCTCATTGCTAACTTCATTATTTTGGAATAGAGCTTGATTTGGAAGAGATATAGACATTGATTTATCTGAGAAAATTTATAGGAAGAGCATGAATATCTTCCTTGTCAATATTTATTGTCAGTATAATTTATAATTCCTTAGCTAAATAATTCTAGGGAACAACATATTAAAATATTTTAAATAACAAAAACTTAAAATCACATCTAAATTGTAGAGGCCAAGAATAAGGATTCAAAAGTAGATTCAAAGACTAGACCTTCTTGCTGATCACTAATAACTTGCCTAGAACAGAGCATTTTGTCTTAGCAGGTTACCTGAACACACCCTCCCAGCTGTCTGTCTGCCTGTTCTCTGTCTCTCTGTCTACAAGGACCTGCTCAGTCCCCTTCAGTACAACTCTCTGTTTGTGTTCATTTAGATTTTTTTCTCTCTGTCTTTACCCTACTCACCTTTATGTGGGAATAAGATTCACCTCTCCACTTACAAGCAGCAACCTGTCACTGTCTTGGCTGTGTTTTAACTGTAGGAGATTTTTTTTTTGTCTGAACCTGAACATTTGTATGGGTAGAAGTGTTGTTATGAACTGTTGATTGTGAGGTTCTGAGAGACGGAGGCCAGCATTGCTTTCTGCACTTTTGGAATAAGGAAGTACAGGTAACTGAAATTAAAGCAGAATGGTAGAATACAATAGATATTTGGAGAACTCATATACTCTCTTAAAAAATCAGCTTAGAAATGTGGCTGAGCAATTGAAGCATGGCCTGCTGTATGGTTTCTTTGAGGCCTCAGCACTTAAATGAATTTCATCAAAATTTTAGGCCCTCAAAGTTTTCTCACTCTAATTGTGGAGTTGAACTGTGATTCTTATTTCCCCTATTGGCATTTTGAATCTCTGATCTCTAGGTCCTCAGTCAGTACAGATGTAATTACTTAAGATGAGGTCATACTGGAGTAGCATAAGCCCTAATTCAATATGACCAGTGTCCTGCAAGAGGGGGAGTTTGGGCCATAGAGACACACAAGTAGAAAATACTACTTGAAGATTGAAGTTATGTCTCAAGCCAAGACATTACCACAAACTAGGAGGGTGGTCTGGAGGAGAGCCTTCCCAAGAACCTAGAGAGGGAGTTTGGGCTGCTGGCTCTTTGGCTCTGATGTTTAGCTTTCAGAGCTGTGATACAATGAATCTCTCTTTCCTAAGCCCTTTGTTACTGTAACACTAGAAAAATTCGTTGCCCTTTGTTACTGTAACACTAGAAAAATTATGTTATTTTAACTGTGGTGACCAAGGTGGAACTGTATAACCATATAATCATGTTTTAATTCCTATGATAATCTTTCAGTGTAGATAATAATGCCTTATCTCTACAAATTAGTAAACTGAATCTTAGAATAATCAAATGACAAGTTTAAGGTATTGCCGCTGTTTCATTATGATGCCAAGTGACTCCAAACTGTCCATCATTCCATTCCAGACTACATTTGGAGGTGTGGGTGGTACCTATGTGTTGAGAAGGAGCTCCTGAGCAAAATCAGACTGTCAAAGGAATAGGGCAAGATAAACCGTACGAAGCCAAGCAACCACACAGGGTACACTAAATGGAGTACCATTGCTCACGTATGTGGATTCTCTGTACCCATGATTCCTAAATTTGCCTGTTAGTCCATTTAGCCTCATTATGCAAGAGGAAGCAGGTGGTTAGAGATGGTGGTGTGTCTGTACGCCTCCTTGGACCTGGGTATTTAATATCTACAAATCCACATTCACCTGAATGTAGAGATGTAAACTGTACATTATTATGACACAAAGCTCTCTTGTCATCTGGCTTGATTTTGATGATGTTTTTGTCAGACAGCCAGGAATAATATTAACACTTTAAAGCTGGAATGGTCAAGAGGTTCTCTGACCTCCCTGCCCACACAGTAGTCCTGGGTGCCGGTAGGGAGTCCCCAGAATTTCCAGTTTTAATCCAGTTTTCCATCTTGTTAGTGCCAGTTGCGGCTGCTTGGCTTCTTCTGCCTTCTCTTGGTCAGTTCTGTGTGTTTCCAGGACATGTTGTCCTCCTGTGTATTTGCGGAGAAGTCTTTGTCACACTGTTTTCAGAAAACTTCTTGACAATATCGCACAGGCATTGTAGCCCAGGACACTTTCTCTGTACAGGGAAACGTTGCTTAGAAAGGAACAAAAATTTGTGCTTGGTTCCACTGCAGGGCCTGTGATAATGCACAGGGAAAATCTTTCTGATTCTGCTGCTGAAGGATGACAGATAATGCTTTCTCTGAACTTTGAACATCTTCAGTGGAAATATGACTGAAAAAAGATGCCAGATCCCAATCTTATTTATGTTGCATGTTTTCTGCCCCTAACATTTTGTGTGTGTGTGTGTGTGTGTGTGTGTGTGTGTGTGTGAGAGAGAGAGAGAGAGAGAGAGAGAGAGATTAACAGATGGTACTTTATTTAGATTCCATTATTCAGTGCACTTTATTTTTTCCTTGGAAGGAAAAAAAGGTTACCTATGTTTTTATGAGAAGTAGAATTATAATGTAAAACACCAAAATGTCACATGGGGCCACCAAAGACATTTTTTGCTTTTCTTTTAGGAGAAGGCCGCTATACGGAATGGTTTTTCATCTCTTCCCACCCCTTCATTCTTCTATGCACAAAATTGAAGGCAGGTTATACTACTTGGCCCATCCCATGGTAACAGAAAAAGCACTTGTACCCCTCTTCTTCCAGCCCCAGACACGAAGTCTCCTGTGTGACATACTGTAATTCAGCACAGCAGCCTGTCATCGTTGGGAGGAGCATGGGCCTTCAGGGCTGGACTCAGATGTGTGGTCTTTTTCTGCTGTCCTTTGAACCACATGGAAGAATGTGTTCACAGAGTAAGCTGCTACACAATCTGCTCTTTGCTTGGGAAAATGAAAAACATTAAAAAAAATACCACAATGAAACCCATTACTTTGTTTGCTAAGCTAAAAATAAAACAAATGTCAAATGTCTAAAGACTTATAAAAAAAAATAAGCAACAGCTTCCTCCTACAAGAGAATATCCCTATTTTTTAATCCCCAAAGTGTGGATTTATATATGTAAAAGCACATAGGGAACTGTGATGGTTTGCTCATGTGTGAAATCAACACACTACATACATTGTCTTTGTGCTCCCGCGTCACATCAAAGGTTTAACTGAAAAACTGGAACTTTGTTCTCAACAGTGAATCTGTGTCAGAGGGTGAGTCAGATCTTCAACAGTGGTGACATCTTAACATCTGCTCATGTAAAATCGTAACAAATGTTTGGAATTTACTGTTTTAGTTTCAACTGTGCCTACCTTAATAGTGGCTGAGACAGGAAGACATTGGGGGAGGGGAGGAGCCCCCAAGTCGTTTAATCTTGCTAGTTATTCTCGTTTATAACAGAGCAAAATAATTGGTAAATGCTACAACCCAAGTAACTGTCTCAAATCCTGCGTCATCCTTCACCTAAAAATGAGTTCACGGTCATCAAGGAAACTGAAGCAGAAATCCCTGCCAGCCCTCTTTTTTCTTTGGGAGTCAGCAGGACAACTGCACCCCTGGGGTTTCTGTCTGTGTTTGGGCTGGGAAGGTGCAGAGGAAAAGTTGTCCTCCAAGTCTCAGGGCTAACATGCAGAAAGATGCCCACCCTTTAATAAGGAGAGGGGCTGGGTAAAAGAGGCCACTGGCTGTAGAAAATTCTCCCAAGTTCTGAATCAGGATTTTGTCGAGAGATGAATATAAAAGCATCTTGGTCAGGAAGTTCTCTAGATTCTCACTCCAAGAAGATCAAAACATTTCAAATAATGACATTTAATGACTGCTTGCCGTAAAAAGCTGAATCCATTTGACTTATGTTTTTCTCTATTTAAGAAAATTCACAGATTCAAAAGCAACTTTTTCATTTTAAGAGGGAAAAACAACAACAACAAAAAACGTCACCCAGAAGCAGTAGGGAGCAGCCCTGCTCCTGCACTGTAATTTATGGGTGGCTGAAGTTCAACTTTCTCAGTATGCCATGATCTCAGTACAGCTGGCCAGACTCCACGGTGGGCAATCAGCTCTCCCTTAGCAGGGCAGACCTGCTCTGTGAGCCTAGTTTGCTGTGTTGGACAGAAGTTGTCAGACCTGTCTGACTCGAGAGAAGACTTGTTGAGCGGGTTCTGTGGTGAGATCACCGCCAGCTCAGCTTTATTGGGCTTGGCTGGGAGAAGCCAAGAAATAAATGGTCTGACTTTGAGTATCTAAAGTTATTTTTCCGATTTTCTCTTCCAAATTCCATCTGCCATCTCTCTGGGGGATGAAACCTTCATTCACACGTATATTGATTTGTTGACCAAATATTTGCTGGGATAGTGGTAATGCTTCAGGAACTGACCTGACACTAGATGTAGACGAGTGAACGATACACCTTTCTGCCTCGACGGGCATATAACAAATATTTATAATATTCACGAAAATGTTATAATTCACAGGTATCAGCAGTTCACATCATTACTTCCTGTCTTTAAAAAGCAGAAAGTGCGTGTAACTGCTCTTGGAAGGGGCTGGCAGAGAATGGCCTTAGATCTGCCAGCATATCACATGAATGAACACATGACATCTGGTCCACACCTCACTGGGAATTCATCTCCCCACTGTACCCAGGCTCCCTGTTGCTCCCCTGGCCACCAATGCAGGGCTCCCGGAGCGTGAGTCCAGCAGGTCTCAGTCTACAACAGACTCAGTGGTAAGGTGGCCATGATGTTAACCTTGGCCTTGTTCCATTGGAGAAAGTTTCGCAGACGTCTTTGAATCCTCTCCCGCAAAGTTGTGATGTTTCTGCAAGAGTGACCTGAATTTTGACTTCTTCTTTTACATAAGCATACAAGAATGATAATGTTTAAAGTCTCCTACTCAATTCTGTCCATAAGATCCATGATTTGGTAGCACATTGCCACAGCTGTGTGCACATGCCTTGGGAATCTGTTTACAGTGGCATTTTAGGATACTCCTCATACTATGCTGGCGTTTTGATGCAATTGCAATACTTTTTATATAGGAATTGTAATTCTGTTTTTTTTTTTTTAATTAAGGTCTTTCTTTTTCCTCATTATAGTTATAAGGGACTATAAAGCTCACATTTTGATTTTGAAACTTTAGATTACTTTTTTTTTTTTAGCATTTATAGCTTTATTTATATTGTGCAGGGTGATTGGCTAAACTTTGTTAACTTTTTTTTTTTCAATTGAGAATTTTCTATTCTCCATGAATTTTAAGCACCAGGACAGGCTGTCTCTTATTCTTAGAACCCCCACCCTCCCAACAGTAAAAAAAAGCACTGATATTGATGAATGGAGTATGAATTACTTTAAGGTTTTCCCACATTTGCTGTCTTTATATATTTTTCTCTATCAAGAACTGTCTGAATAAGGGAACTGTTCTGATTGGAGAATTATGTCTACTTGATTGTAGTGTAGTACTTGATTGTCTATTAAATCTATCAGTGTTCAGATGTTGGACACATATTAATTAAGGTACTGATCCAAATGAAGCCTGCATTTGCCTTCAAAAATCCATAGCCTGGTAAGTGAGAGATTTGCCCATTTTAGAACATGATCCTACTTCCCCTCCCCTTGGATTGGAAACACTATTGTGTATGCTTTATTTCATTGTTTCCCAAACCTCAGTGATTCATGTCTCCTACTCAGGACCTCTGTACTATCTGCAGCTGCCTATATTGTTATGCTTCTGGAAATGTGCT
>CABHPQ010145130.1:8673-21450 GCA_902168405.1 Peromyscus aztecus
TCTCTCTCTCTCTCTCTCTCTCTCTCTCTCTCTCTCTCTCTCTCTCCCCCATTTCTCCACCACACATTTCCTTGGCATAATAAGGCCCACATGCCCGGCGCCCTTGAGGACCCCAGCTGGCTAGACCCCTTCTGAGTGGGCTTGTTCATTCTCTTTTGAGACAGAGTCTCATGTTAGACAGGAAACTACATCGTCATCCAACTCTCTGATTTCTGACCAATGACATCCCCCTTCCATGGAAGCCCTGTTGCTGCCAAGGTCACTGAACTTCTCCTAAGTGATCTATCCCTCTTCTAGGAACAACACCATCCTCACTTACTGTGTATATAAAGCACATGACATGTCTCACGTATAAGTGTGGCTACTATCCTCGATTACTGCATATATAAAGCACATGACATGTCTCACGTATACGTGTGGTTCTCAAGTGACGTTCCTAACTGTGGTTATTTGATTTCTGATTATTAGAGTCTTAAGACCCCAAGTGATGGTCCACAGTCTCATCATTAGTGCTTTTCTCCATCCTGCCGGGAGGGCAATTTCATGTGGTAAAATAGTTCTTGGTAATTGTTGACATGGTCACAGGAAGCACAGGAAGCTTACATGGAGACCCACTTGACATTGTGTGTTGGCATGGCAATTAAGCTTTTCTGTAGCTCCCCTTGCACAGTGGTGTGGAACAGGGACATTTTTATGGCCATGAGAAATGGCTCTGGAGCAATTGGAATGCTCTCAAGAGTAGGGAGGGAGAAAGGTGAAAGGTGAGGGCAAGTGTGTGCTTTGGGCAGCCGAGTGCCCTCTCCTTGGGTCTGTGAGCTCAGATACCTGGAGACAGGTTGCTGCTGAGTCTAGAGAGCAGGAAGGGGTGCAGGAGTGGGCAGTGCTTCAAAAGCAGACACCTCGGATTGGATGAAGGTGGCGGCTGTTTTGCTCAGGCAGTCGTACTGTACAACATGCATATCAAAAGTAACAGTGTGTCAGAGGTCGCAGAGGCTTGTGCCTGGCACCGCTGTCCAGGTAGCTTCATCTGGCAATATAATTCCCAGATTTGTGTCTCATGATACTTAGAACCCCCTAGTTTATAGCTGAGCATGTACAATGTTAAGAAGTTACAAACAGGGGCTGGAGAGATGGCTCAGAGGTTAAGAGCACTGACTGCTCTTCCAGAGGTTCTGAGTTCAATTCCCAGCAACCACATGGTGGCTCACAACCACTTGTAATGAGATCTGGTGCCCTCTTCTGGCCTGCAGGGATGTGTGCAGGCAGAACATTGTATACATAATAAATAAATAAATAAATAAATAAATAAATAAATAAATCTTTTTAAAAAAGTAGTTAAAAACATGACTTCCTTTCAAATATTGAAAACTTTATTCAACTCAATCACTAATGAAAAACAAAGTATTATAACATTATGGTGGTTTGAATAGGAATGACCCCCATAGAATCATGTGTTTGAATGCTTGTCCCTTAGGGAGTGGCACCATTAGGAAGTGTGGCCTTGTTGGAGGAAGTGTGTCACTGTGGGGTAGGGGCCTTTGAGGTCTTATATGCTCAAGCTAGGCCCAGTGACACAGTCACCTTCTGTTACCTGCAGATCGAGACGTAGAACTCTCAGCTCCTTGCCCAGCACCATGTCTGCCTGCATGGCGTCATGTCCCATATGATGATAATGGACTGAACCTCTGAACTGTAAGCCAGCCCCAGTCAAATGTTTTCCTTTCTAGGAGTTGCTGTGGTCATGGTGTCTCTTCACAGCAATAGAAACCCTACCTGAGACAACAGGAGGTTCAAAGAGCATCTGAGGCACTAAGGTCTGTGTAGGCCTGCTCATAAAAGGACACTGGATACATGAGTTAGAGACAGATCTTAACGTCCTCCACAGCAATTAAATGCAACCTTCTAGATTATCTATCTCTTCTGCTGGGCAGGAGCTATTTGTTTCTATATATGTTTGCAAGCTAACATAATTTTACAATCTGAGCCCTGAGTGAATAATAATTAGCAAGTCCAACAACAATACATTTCCTTAGAAGATCAATTATCCTCAGGCAAGATGGCTAAATATTTCAGCACAATATTGAAAAGAACGTAAAGTATCTCCTTAAACTTCTTTGCCGCTTTAGGGTAAAGTTTCGTTTTGTTTTATTTTGTTGTTGGTTTTTGAATACTTGTGAGCTAATGCTGTAGCCGTGGCAGCTGGGCTAGGCTGCAGCCTCAGAACCCAGATACAGGGAGAACTGGGCAGGAGCCTGGGAGATGCTGGACTGGGGTGGGACGCCAGTGAAGAAGGGCCAGACTTCCCAGGTGTCAGCAAGTCCTGCTGCGCTTTGGAGAAAGCCAGTTCCTGGCTAATCACTCAAGCTGCCTGTCTGCCTTTTAGGTACCTATGCTCGTCCAAAGACAGGACCCAGAGGAATGCGCCTCTCGTCTGAACACCTAGACTGCTGCACATTCCTCTCGGGGCCCCTTCTGGCACCCACCTCTGGCACAATGTCATTGCCATCTTGGGCAGACTTGCTTTTCTGCTGCACTGTAGCACACAGTGAATGCCTCATGGACGGACATGACAAGCTGCTTCTCTGGGCTTCATCAGATGCAGGCACAGTAGGTCTCCCTTATGTGTGCACAGTGGGTCCCCCTTATTTATGGGTCCAGTCACCTGCTGCCCAATGTGTTCTGAGAACAGTAAGTGGAAAATTCCAGAAATGAGCCATTTGTAAGTTTTTTTCTTATGAGTCATTCTGGGGAGCATAATGAAGTGTCACACTGTCCCTCCCAGGACGTCCCTTTGCCAATACATTCACACCATAATGTTACCCACTTTTTAACTCCTTAGCTATCTCAGTTAGCACCTTGCCCAAGGCAGTAAGGCAGTGTAGAGGTGCTCCCAGTGACCCTTATTCTACTTAATCATGGCCTCCAGCCAGGCAAGGTAGCCCACATCCACAAATGAAGCATAAGCTGGGGCAGCCTGGGGTCCATCTGAGCTGCAGAGGGAGCTCCTTTCTCAAATTAAATTAAAAACAAATAAAGCCCCCCCCCCAAATAAAGCAGAGCTCAAGAGTGCTGATACCAACCACATCGTTACCATTTGCTCTTGTGACTGGTTATCTTAGGGGCTATTGTTTATCCCTTTATCCCTTACTTGGACTAATGGATACATTAAAGTTAGCCATTGGTGGTGTCTGTTTAAGTAGAATGCAATATATATATATATGCATATATATACATACACACACATACACACACATACACACACACACACACACACACACACGCACGCACGCACGCACGCACGCACGCACGCACGGACCTCCCTTGTCCGTTTTCCCCACACAAACTCCATCTTCTTTCTGTCCATCTGCACTGACCACCCTTCACCCTTTGGTCTCAGCTCTGCCGCCACCTCTGCTGGTGAACCTGCTCCTGCCCACCATGTCACTCCACCTCCCGCTCCCCAGCAGTTTTTCTCTGCACCCGGGCCTCCTTTTCACCCCGCTGCCGGTCACTTGTCACTAGTTAGTCATGCTGCCCTGCAGAAGTGTGCTGTCACTAGTGGTCCTGAGCACTGGCGTTCAGAGCCGACCGCTTCTGCCGCCGTTGGTAGCACGCTCTAGCTTGTCTGTTGCTGGCAGCATGCCAGGGCCGGTCTGCTGTGGTCCCCTGCAGATGTCAGGCCTCAGAGGTGCTGAGCAGGAGACATATGGCACTTGTCCTCTCCCGACAGCAGGGAGTCCACTGTGAATGGCTGACCTCAGCCAGAGCACCACCTTTCCCACTTAATCGGCAGCTCACGGGTTCCTCTGCTCCGGGAACAGGGGTGAGGGTGGGTGGTGGGGGCTGCTTTTGCAGGACCAGAGAGTCCTGTCTTAGTGACCGTTCTGTTGCTGTGAGGAGACGATAAGACCAAGACAACTTAGAAGAGGAAGCATTTAACGGGAGGGGCTTGCAGTTTCAGAGGGTGAATCCCTGACCTTCATGGAGGGGGAGCGTGGTAGCAGGCAGGCATGGCATTGGAGCAATAGCTGAGAGGTTACAACTGAGCCACAAGCCCCTTCCCCTGGAGGTGCCTGCTCCTGGAGCAGCAGTTAAGGTTTTCAAACTTGGGCAGAAAGGTCTAGGTGTGGATCAGATGTGAGAACACCACCCCACAGAGTTTATTAGACATTCAGGATTGAGGGTAACCCCCCCACACACACACACCTCCTAGATCGTAATTTGCTTTCGAGAGAGACCCCAGCTGTACCTGTGCAGTCATATGAAGGTAGGGACAGCACAGGGCTCATCTGTGAGCATTCAGTGTGCCGGTCCTTCCCAGAGTCTAATCCTACAGCACCCGGCAGCCAACATGCCGGCCGGTCAAGGCAGAATGCTTGAAAGTAGTTAACACATTTGAAGGTTTGGTGGTTGTTTTACGGTCAGACACCAGAGGTGCTCAAATATTGCCTCATTGTTTACACACAGAAAAAGAACGAGAGGCTGGGGAGGTGGTTCAGTGAGCATGAGGGCCCAAGTTCAAATCTGAGGCATCCATGTAAAAAGTCAGGTGTGGCTACTCGTACCTCTAACTCCAGCGTTAGCGAGGGTCATGCTGTCAACCAGGCTAACTGAAAAAGAGCAAGCTCAGTTTTCAGTGAGTGCTGCACACACGTTTACAAATGCACACTACACACACACACACACACACACACACACACACACACAGGAACAAGTACAGGGTAAGGAGTTCATGTCTCATGGACTTCTTATCACCTGAGTGACAATCTGGCGATCCCTTTGGAGCTTGGGGGAGCCTGTGGAGGAGTTCATAGCTGCTGTTTCTTATCCTCCCCCTCCCACTCAGTCTCAGACTGCAGAGACACAGAGCTCAGGACAGATCCATGCCAGTCCCATAGCCCTATCCCAGGGTGATCCAAGTCCCAGCGCCCTCCCCACGTAAGGACCAGGCAGAGAAGGACAGTCAGGACTATGGCATATTCAGTGGGGAGGCCTTGCTGGCCAGTAAGGTGAGCAAGAAGAATGTCTAGGAGACAGAGGCAGGCTGGCTCTGGGTGTGATATTTAAAGTCAGCTGAACTGAGGCAGCAAAGTGGAGTCCCCAGGGAGGTCTTGTCCTCATCTATCCAGGTAACACAAAACTTCCTTCGGAGGTATTTCTTTTTTATTACTTGCTTTATGTCATTTTTCAGCCCATAAATCCACCTGTTTTCAGCGTTCAAAAGCGGTGTGACCGGGAGGTATATTAGCGGAGATACACACCTCCCCACAGGAGCCCGGTGCCCACGAACGGCCACTCCAGTTCCCATGCCTGCTGGTCACAAGTGGGCCTTCTGTCTCAAACCTGGGGAAAAAATGGCTAACTGAGGTGCCTGTTTAACATATCCAAGTGGACCTGGCTGCCAGGTTCTCCCAGCATCCTTCAGTCCCTATCTGTGACTGGGTATGGCTGGCATACCCCACCCCCTACCCTGAACTCTCTAGGTTAGGGGCTGGGCTGCCCTCCTCCCCAGAGGCTCCTCCCTATATAATCCAGACATTTTGGCTATGCAGGTCTCTCTCCTCTTTACCCTCTACCCTCACGCTCACCCCTCTCCCCTCGCCACTGTCCTCACATGGCCCGGCTCAGGCTCATGCCCACTCTGGACTCTCCTAGAGGTCTCTGCCTCAGGCTGTGCTCTCCCACACATCTACAGTAAACTTTCTCCTCCACCATACCTAGGAGCAGTCATGTCCTTCCCTTTTCATTTCTTTTTTCACTCTCTTCGTAAGGAGTTTTTACATTTTTGTCACAGAGGAAGAAGTAAGCACAAAGGCATGAGCTCATCCAGGGGCCCATCAGACTCTGCTGGGAGGAGTCCCCACAGGGGTCAACCCATGTGCTACTTGGGTGACCAGCTGCTACATGCCTGAGGACAGGCCACTCCCTGTCCAGGAAGCCTTCAGAGCTAGAAGGTGTCCACCTGCGTCCAAGGGGACGCATTTCCCTCTTGATTGCACTGGCCCCCCGGGCATCACCTGCTCTCACTCCACACAAACAAACCGTCCCTCAGTGTTCCTGAATCTGAGCTCCAACACTCTCCCCCCACCCCAGGACCTCTGCAGCAGAAATCCCTCGCCTGTTCTCTGCCCTCCTCCTTTCCAGGAACCGGAAACTTCCTTTTTGGGAGACCCACTTTCTTGCCACAGTCAAGTGATGGTATTCTGTTCCCTGCTCATATGCTGGCCTTGCTCTGAGGTACAGGGGCCTGGACCCCATAAACCCATCCTTGCATGTTGCTGGTGGCAAAGATTTCTTGTCCAGGGCTCTGCAGAGACAGACACACACCAGAGAAAGGAAGGTGGGGCCAGGGGTTGATACATGGTTTGGTTTCATCCCTGGTCCCTGGCTCATCACTCCCTCCCTAAGGCAAGCCATAAACCCTCCAATATCTCTGCCTCAGGAAAACCACAGAAATTCTGCTCCTTCCTGACTTTCTGTTTCTGAGCCACAAGAAACTCTGATCCACATTGGTTGATGGGAGGTCATAAGATCATCATTCAGGAGGCCCTGCGGGTTCCCAGGTAGGAGTGCCATCGCACAGAGGGGTCAAGAAGAATGCCAAAGCAGACCAGCTTCCCCACCTAGCCTGTCTGTAGTCATGACCATGCTGTGAGGTCTCCATAGAAACTCCAGAGGATGGGGCTCAGAGGGCTTTCAGAGTAGCAGGGCAATGGACGCTCCCGGAGGGTGATGCTCCCAGGGACAGCATAGATGTCCCACCCCACTCCACCCCTCTCCTTGAGCACCCCATCTCCTGTATCCTTTATAATATCCTTTCTAATGAACCACTATGTTCCCCCGAGCTCCGTGAGCCACTGGAACAAAGGAATGGGAGCCAAGGAGGTGGGAGAACTCGGAGGTGTACGTGTTTGGGTCAGAAGCGTGGATACAACACAACCCGGGACTTGGGACTGGCAGTGTAAGTTGGGTGAGGGTTGAACCTTCAGCCTGTGGGGCTGGGTGCTCTCTCCAGGTGCACAGCATCAGGACCCAGTTAGCAAATACCAAGCTGGTGTCAATGTTTTGTAATTGAGTGCTGCTGGCTAGAGATAGCCTCATACCTTTCAGGGTCTCAGCACCTGTGTTGTGGTGTGAGGGCAAAACAGGTGCTTAGCTTCTCCTAGACACGTGGGATGAAGCAACTCATTTCCTCCTGTCCCTTTTCTGTGTGACTGGATGTTGTTGTTGTCACAATGTCCTATGTAGCTCAGGCTAGCTTCAGACATATTATGTTGCCAAGGATGCTCTGGAACTTCTGATCCTCCTGCGTCTACATCCTGAGTGCTGGGATTACAGACAGGCACCACTGTGTCCAGTGTATACAGTGCTGGGGACTTGAACTCAGGGCCTTGTGCATGCTAGACAAGCGTTCTACAGCCTCATCCCTTCACTTGCATTTTGAGGTTGTTTCTTTTCAAAGCTTTGCTAAGTCAGAATCAACATACCATGGAGCCCACCCCTTTACCTATAACATTTAGGAGTGGTTCATGTTTCCATGGGACTGTGACACCATGACAACAGTCCTACCTACCAGCACGTCCATTACGATGCTCGTGAACCCTGTGTCCATTAGCAGCCAGTCACCATCCCACAAGCCTACCCTAACAACCACCAAGCTACCTGTGTTCTGTATAGATTTGCCTTTCCCTGGATCTCTTGTTAAAATGGCAGTACACAGTATGAGTGCCCTTGTACCTGACTCTTTCACTTAGCAACAGATGTTTGAGGCTCATCCATGTTTTGTCACGTGTCACTGTCTTTCCCTTTTTGCTGGTGTATAGTGCTCCATTGTGTGGACATAGCACATTTGGTTTATCCAACTGCTACAGTGCCTGTGGCAGCAGCTGGGATTCAGTGTGCCGTCTTCCCACTGAACCAACTTCTTAACATCTGTCACATCAGGGACACCAGCTGGAACATCCTCCTTAAAATACAGCTCCCAGCCGGGGTGTGATGCACACCTTTAATCCCAGCACTCTGGCGGCAGAGGCAGGTGCATCTCTGTGAGTTCGAGGCCAGCCTGGTCTACAGAGCGAGATCCAGGACAGCCAGAGCTACACAGAGACAACTTGTCTTGAAACAAACAAACAAACAACAACAAAAATAACCCAACAACAAAAACACAAATTCTGGCTCCTTCCCTTAAACCTCCAAACATGAAGTGTTGCAGCCTTTCCCCTAACACCCATTGCTCTGGATTTAGCAGCTGTTTCAGGCAGCTGTTAATTCTGAACTGCAAGACTTCTCCCCTTGCCTTTCCAGTTACTCAACTGACGAATCTATATTAGAAATCAATGAATCTATAATTAGAAAATCTTTATGCTGATTTCTCTTTGTGTAACTGGTGTGGTTTTTTTGTTGTTAGCTAATTCTGATTCTGATGTGCAGGCATTTTCTGAAACTAAGCCTCCTTGGAACTGGCTGACCTAGAGTAGAGACGTCAACAGTGCTTTCCTCTCTGGTGGTGGGAGCTGCCTCAGGGAGCTGCCAGTACCCTGGCTCCAACTGCTTGGAAAGGCAACCCTGAGGGGACAGCTGGCAGGGAGGGCAGAGGTGAGACCCCTACACACAGTTTCTTCACAGCCTGGAGGCTTGCTTCCTGCAGAAATCCCTGAAGAGCTCTGCTCTGCCTTCCCTGGCCTGATCCTGTGATGATGTCTCCGTCTTTCTTTCTTCCTATTGTTGTTGTTGTTGTTTGAGACAAGGTCTCTTTGTGTAGCCCTGGCTGTCCTGGAACTCACTCTGTAGACCAGGCTGGCCTTGAACTCACAGAGATGGTCTCTGCCTCTGGAGTGCTGGGATTAAAGGCATGTGTCACCTCCTGGCTCTCATGTGACTTAACTGAGCTGGAGCACTCTCTCTCAATACTCCATGAATGGAGAGTAACGCACAGAGAACTGGATATGCCTTGAATCTCTCCAATGCCACCCCTCAGCCCCCTGGCATTGGCACTACTTTCTCTGGTTTGTGCCTGGGTGACAGAGCCTCCCGGGGTCCAGGACTGACTGGAATGGCAGCCCCAGGATGCACCTGGAATGCCATCTGGCAGATGTGGGCGTTAACTCTTCCAGGCAAGTGCCTGGTGCAAAGAGGTGGCTGGCATGAGGGATCTGTATTGGTGGCTAGTACGGGAATCAGAGTCCAGGTTTCAGATCTGGCTGGTTTCCATCTTTACTCACAGACACAGTGGCACTCGGCTCTGCAGGGGAAGCTGGTGCAGCTGAAAGCTCTGACCAAGTGCCTTTCTCCTGGGGTGCTCTGATGGCTCCCTGCAAACAGCAAGCTAAAACGCTGATCATGGTTGTGATTGGTGAAATGGTGTCTCTACCTACCTCTTCCACCCAGTGACCTGCAGCTTTTACAGAGTCTAAACCCTGCAGCCCTACAGCAACCATTAGCCCTTCTATGTTGTGAGAAAAGGCACTGCAGCCAGACCCTGAACTAATTCATCATTCACACAGAAACACACAGCCCAACACACGCTGACTCTGGTACCTAATACCAAGTTGCCCTTTAGTGAATGCTTACCACCTGCTGGCCACTGAGCTGCACGCTTCCCGTACATTTTAATCTCTGCAGCATGGAGAAGCGGGGAACCTTTTCAAAATAAATCTTTTACATTTTACTTTAAATCAGTTTTAGATTTAAAGAAAATTTACAAAGGCCGCGCAGAGTGTTCAAATACACCACACACTCAGTTCCCCCTCTCAGGAACGCCTCATGCTAGCATGTTGCTTACACTGTTATAGGAAGCTCATTCTTTCTCCGTATTTCCTCAGTTTCAAAAGGACAGTCTTTTCTTCCTGTTCCAGGGTCCCACCCAGGATATCACTTGGCTTTTAGGTTCTTCTTGGTTGTGACAGTCTCATAGTCTCAGACTTCAATAGTTTTTGATAATGAACTGCTCAGGGTTTTGTTTGTTCATTTGTTTTCGTTTTTATTTTCCACTCCACGGCAGAGTTCTCCCCACCCCACTTCCTACTGCACTCTTGGAAGAAGTCACTGTGTGTGTGGTGGACCTTTAAGGGGCAGCAAGTAATGCTCCACCTCCTGGAGGGGAGAGAAGCTATCATCTATCTGTCTGTCTGTCTGTCCATCCATCTATCTATCCATCTATCTATCTATTGATCACTATCTTCATTACTTACTATCATATGACACCATGACCAAGACAACTTATAAAAGAAAGTGCTGTTTTTGAGGTTCAGTTGCAGAAGGACAGAATTCATGACCATCATGGCAGGGAGCATGGCAGCAGGCAGGCATGGCACTGGAGCAGTCGCTGAGAGCGCACATCTTGATAGACAGCACGAGGCAGAGAGAACTAACTGGGAACAGCATCGGCTTTTGAAAACTTAAAGCCCAACCCTAGTGACGCACCTCCTCCAACAAGGCTGAATCCTTCCCAAACAGTTCCTCCTACTGGGGCCAAGCATTCAAATATATGAGCCTATGGGGTCATCCTCATTCAAACTACCATAGCCATCTACCATCATCTATCTACTCGCTATCTATATGTCTGTCTGTCTATCATCTATCTATCTGTCTGTCTGCATGTCTATTATCTATCATCTATCTATCATCTATCAATCATCTATCTATCTATATGAATTTATGTGTTTTTTTTATATTGTGTCTCACTATTTACCCCAGGCTGACCTTAAACTCAAAATTCCCCCTACTTTTACTTTTCTAGTGCTCACACGCATATACATACACACTATTAGCATGCATGTGGAAGTCAGAAGACAGCTTGCAGACATTGCACACACACACACACACACACACACTAAATAAGCAAATAAATAAAAATGCACATAAGAATTGCAAACTATTTGCTGGGTATGGTGACTCACACCCATAGCCGTAGCACTAGAAAAGTAAACACTGAGTGGGACTTTGGGATCAAACTCAGATCTTCTGCCTGTCCCTAGTTTGAAATTCTTTTTTTTTTCTTTTTTAAAAAATTATTTTATATGTATGAGTGTTTGCCCACATGGGTATATATGCATCATGTATGTCTGATGCTCTTAGAGGTGCCCAGAAGAGGGCATCGGATCCCCTAGAACTGGAGTTACAGATGGCTGTGAACCGCCATGTAGGTGCTGGGAATTGAACCTGTGTCCTCTGTAAGAGCAGCCAGTGCTTCTACTGCCCCTTCATTTGAAATTCTTGAGAATGAGAGATTTATTTCTTCTCGCTCATTTATTGATTCCAATAATCATTTCTGTATATCAATATGGGTTCGTGGATGTGTATTTTGTACTTTGGGTTCTAATCTAACATTCCTTCATTCTGCTGCTCACATAATTCCAACACTGGCTCTTGGCTTTCTCTCTCCACTTCTCTCTCCTGTCCCCACGTTTATAATGGACTGTGTGTTTCCTTTTCTTTTCTTTCTTCTTTTCTTTTTTTCCGAGACAGGGTTTCTCTGTGCAACAGTCCTGGCTGTCCTGGAACTCACTCTGTAGACCAGGCTGCCCTCGAACTCACAGAGATCCGCCTGGATCTGCCTCCCGAGTGCTGGGATTAAAGGCATGCGCCACCGCCTGTGTGTTTTCTTTAAAGTGCCTTTTTATTTCCTGTCACCCTAGGATGTTCCAGACTCATCCTATATTTCCTGCTGCAGCTCTGGAGTCAGCCGTTCCTCCCCAGGACCCCTGCAGCTCATCGTACTGGGGAAAGTACTAGAAACCATGACCTGAGTAAGAAAAATGCTCAGGTAAGCAGTATGCTATCTCTATCATACTGAGAAGGAACCAGAATCTTGGAAAGATTAGCCAATTTACCCAAAGTCCCATGGCTGTTATGCTAAACTTGGCTCATTTCATTAACAAACATAATCTGCCCCTCCCCTCAGTTATTAGCCTCGCACTGTCCACAGTGTGTTCAGGTGACGGGAAGAGAGGAGAGACCATGCCCACAGTGCCTTCTACTTGTAAATTATAAGTCACCGTAGCTGTGAATCGTGGTTATCGTAAGCACCGCTTCATATTCTTTTTGGATGCTGGAAAGTCTTTGTGCATACATGGGATCTCGCAGGCCCTAATCACGTGCAGTGAGCCGCTAAATCAAACGGGAATTTGCCCAGTCTCCGGTGTATTCAGGCCCAAGTAGGACAACAGCTACACAAGAATTGAGTTGGATGTGTTCTCTGAGAGTCTCTGCCAGGACCCCTGCAGCCCTGGGGCATAGAAATAGGCCAGCCATGCCAACAGCACCTATATCTGCCAGCTGGTACCCCTCTGCCACATGGATATGCATGCCCTCAGAAGCTGCCAATGGGAGGAAAGGAGACTAACATCTGGAAATTGCCAGAATTTAGCCAACAATGGCAACAGGAGAGCCAGTGAAGGCAATTGCAGGCCTATGTGGAGGCTTTGGTCTCGGCTCCCCTTCTGACTCAGATGGCTGTCCAAGGTGGGTGGCCCAACGGAGACAGTGAGACCTCTGACTGAGTTGGGGTCCTGAGCAAGGCCTCTTCTTCAGTCCTTTGCCCCTCCTCCTGCACTCTAGGAAGGCCTTCTCCAAGGGGCCAGTCCCTTCCATCTGGAACTTTCGTTTGCATTTGAAGTCTCCGGTAGGAGAGGTCCAGAGACAAACTGCCATGGCTTACGGCACAAGAGGCTCGAGGTGTTTTCCCCTCCTACACATACTACCCCTGCACCAGTCAGCAGGATGGCCCGTGGGTCTGGGTGCCACCGTGGGAGGCCTGCGTGGTAGTTAGGGCTCCAG
>CABHPQ010145131.1:4735-50652 GCA_902168405.1 Peromyscus aztecus
TCTCTCTCTCTCTCTCTCTCTCTCTCTCTCTCTCTCTCTCTCTCTCTGTGTGTGTGTTTGTGTGTGTGTGTGTGTGTGTGGTGGGGTGCATGTCACATGTACACGTGGAGGTCAGAGGACAAGTTGCAAGAATCAGATCTGCTTGGTAGTGGTTCTCAACTACCTCATCAACTGCCATTGGCTCTCGCTATACTGAGCCCGGGGTTTGCTGTAGACTCCATCAGGAAAATGTCTATCTCTAGGTTCTTCCAGAGCCCCATGACTCACCCTTCAGGCTCTAATATCTCCACCAGCCTCCTTTTAAACATGTGACTGCAACATGGGTTGCTGTTTGAATCCCTTATGCTGTTGTGTTTTCCTCTACCCTCGGCATGATATTGAAGTCAGTTGAGGACAGAAGGTACCGCCTTTCCCAGTAACGTTGATTTCTGCCATACTTTAACCATATGAGACTGGAAAAGTGTCTAACCTGGAACCTCAGTCTTCAAGTTAGACTGACTTGTTTCCTGTGTACGTTAGAGTTTAGTTAGGACAGGGGAAGGAGCTATGGAGTGTCACTCACTGGTGGCCATCTGTCAGCTACACACGGGAGTTCTTTTTCACTGGGCTATAGCAATGACAGTCCTGCTTCTTACAACAGAGAAAGATGTATACTTGCCTGGCCCATGTAGTTCAGATCCACGTCAGAGTTCTGGGGCTTCAGAGAACTGGAGAAGTCTGATTATCCACAAATTTCCAAGCACAACTTCCTCCCAATATACAAAGTAATCACACTTTGCTTAATGATGGGGATGTGTTCGCAGAAATGCACCATTAGGCAGTCTCCTCATTGTCTGAACATTAGCGTGTACTTAAACAAACCTAGAAGGTATAGCCCACTACACAGTGGTTATCTGATACATAGAGTTGAATACCTGATCTTTCAATTGATTGAAATGTTATTGGGTAGAGTCAGTAGAGTCCCTGCAAAAATGAGTCTTTGGTTTGCTGGGCAGTGGGACTGTCATGGATTATGGCAGCAGCTCAGGATGGGGCTGCTTTTAAGGACCGGCATCATAGGTCTCAGCACGCACTCTGAAATCAGACAGAGACGACAGGCCTCCATGTAATTTCCTGGCTGTGTGATGGCTTAACCTCTTAGACCCTGCCTTTCCTGGAGGTAACAGAATATCTGCCTTGGAAAATGGTTTTGAGAGAACTGTACGCACACCATCTGGTCCAGAGTCCTGGGTAGACTGTGTTTATGATCGGGATCAGCAACTATGTTCTGTAATGTACCAGAAAATAATGTTTTGGGTTGTATTGGCTACAAAACCTCCGTCCTAAGGACTCAACTCAGCCAGCGGCATGAAAGCCAGCTTTCTGGAGCCTGGTGCATATGGTGGGACACTTTGTGCAGCCGTGGTGCAGGGAGGAGGGGCTTCACCCTGCCTCAACTGAATGTACCAGGCTCTGCTGACTCCCCATGGGAGAGCTTGCCTTGGAGGAGGTGGGAATGGGGGATGGGTTGGAGGGGGGAAGGCTGAGGGGCGGGAGGAGGGAAGACAGGGGAATCTATGGTTGGTATGTAAAATGAATAGAAAGTCTCTTAATAAAAAAAAAATAGAAAGTGAATGAAGGGGCAAGAGAATCAGCCTAGGGAAATGGGCATCCCCATCAAGTTCTATGCACTGGTATTCTTGGGGTAGACTTCATTGCATTCAGCTCCTGTGTCTTTAGTGAGGAGGTAGTTCTGTTGCTGAGAAAATGACTTTGGTTTGAAAGCCACGTCAGAGAGCCCAGCACTTACTTTTTACTTCCTGTTCCCTGGTCCTAGCTGTTCTTCACTCTCTCCTCTTAAAAAAAAAAAAAAATGACGAGTGTTCCTAACCTTTATACACTCTGGCTCAGCAGCAAAGCACAGTACAGTGCCTGAAGTGCTTGTCCTTTGCCCTGGTTGATCACAGGAGACTAAAACTGTGGCTGTGACCCTGCCCAGGGTTGCCAGAGAGGACTGGATTCCATAGTTCTAGATCGGGAAATAAAAAAAAAAATCCAAATTCTAAGTCAAAGTATGGTTCCTCGTGAGTAAATTGAATAATTCCAAACCATTGGTTAGTTTGGGACATCTCTGTTTCCTTCTTTATCTCTGATCTACCCAATCTAATTCTTCCAGCAGCATTGAAATCTCAAAGCACAGGATCTCTGTCTTAGTTAGGGTTTCTATTGCTGTGAAGAGACACCATGACCACAGCAACTCTTACAAAGGAAAACATTTAATGGGTGGCTTATAGTTTCAGAGGATTAGTCCATTATCATCATGGTGGGACATAGTGGTGTGCAGGCAGACATGAGCTGGAGCTGAGGGTCCTACATTTTGAAAAGCAGGCAACAGGAAGTGAACTGTCTCACTGGGCATGGCTTGAGCATATATGAGACCTCAAAGCCCACCTCCACAATGATGCACTTCCTCCAACTAGACCACATTTAGTCTAAGAAGGCCATACCTCCTAATAGTGCCACTCCCTTTGGGGGCCATTTTTTTTCAAACCAACAGTCTCCTATACATGTGCTTGGTGCTTAATCAGCAGCTGCCCCCTGGGTATGCAGCAGCAACTTTCTACCACAATCCTACTCTTCCTAGCACAGAAGGCCAGTTTTAATTATCTGGAAGAAAAACCATCATTTTGTGAGGGAAAACAAATGGCCAATAGTGCGAAAAGAGGGGTCTTCTGCAAGTCATCAAAACTGCCCCCAGTGACCTATGCTTCCTGAGCTCCCCAACTGTCCACATCCATCTTCATATCAAACCCTGACACTTGTGGTGATTTGAGGCTTCTTTCACATTCTAGCCAGAAAACTACAAATGACCCAGAATGACATTTCAAGACCTAATTAGCTGATTTTTCCCTTCCATGGTAGGTGTGAAGACCAAGGCTAGTGTAACATTAGAGTAGATGTGACTTAAAGCCTGGTAAGTGAGAATAATAATAAAATTAATCAAAACACTTGGTGCTAATGGTATATTAGCCTAAAACATGTGTTTTCTACTTTATGTTTACCCCTGACATTTTTATAAATGTGATAATTTACCAGGAAGAAAATGTGATCCGAATGTGACCTGCTTCTGGTTTCTGGCCAAGCTGTATCCCTGTGTACATTCTGGAGGCCTGTGTACACTCCAGAGGCCTGTGGTCACTGATGCTTATCCTCCCCTTCCAGGCCTAGTGTGCCTCAGTCTATTTGTCTCCAAAGGGCTGCATGGCTGCTCCCTCATTTGTAGGTGCAATATTTCCAGATTAAAACAGAGACACTTCTAGATAAATGAAAACATGTTTTATTTACAAGTATATACACTGTGTACACATAAAAATATACAAAACCAAAATAGAAAATATCCAAGTGTTAAAATGTGTACAAACACTTTTAAAATGCGCTTCTTGGAAAACCTCAAGCCATTAATTAGTTTGAAGAGAACACGTTTTGTTTTAAAAATTATCATACAAAAAAATTCCCCAAGCCTTTAAAAAAGTTCACTGGTTTCCAGCAGAAAGATTCCATAAGTATTTATCTAGAGCAAAACAGGGTGGGTGTTGTAAACTTAGGCTTTAACACTACTGTTGCATTTGTTTTGTTGAAATCTATTTTCCAGAGAATCAACAAGTGTTTCTTCCCTTAATCTTGTAAAAGCCATGGGCAGTCAACACACTCTTCAAAATTCAGAGCTATATATCAGGTGTCTGACTAAATACAACACTAGGATAATGGTTCTGTGAACTGTACCTTTCAATGTTTTGGTCACTGTTTGTTAATGTGGCCATGGCATGTAGAATGTGTGTGTGTGTGTGTGTGTGTGTGTGTGTGTGTGTGTGTGTGTGTTCAGGGCAGAAGACTGGTTTATTTTTAGCAGAAGAACATAAAATATTTGCTTCCTTCTCTTAAAAAATTAGTGTTTTAATAATTAAAATTTATTGTAAAGCTTTTATCATAAAGATGAATGAAAAAGATAATAAAAAACCAACCATGTGTGTAGATAAGTATATATACAGTGATATAACTATCTACATGCACACTTCTATGCTAATAATAAGAAAGCTATCAGCAGCCTTAATTCTTCAAATGTCACTACCCTAGTCTTGTAGAGAATATACTGAGTTTCCTTTGTTATTGAAGGCTTCATTCACTTACCAAAACAAGAACCAGAACTTGCATTTTACTTTCATGAGCTGCTAGAGAAATGCTGCTTACTCACCAAGTGTCTAAACAAACTCCAAGTGACAGAAATGCAGAATAATCTCACACTGGAAATATCCAGCTATAAAGAGCGTGCTGAAATGCGGGCATATTTTACCTAAGCAATTCATGTCTAAACAGAGCTGCCTTGATCAGTCACATAGCCATGGAGTAGCATTCCAACCATCAGAAAGCCAGGAACTGAAATGGACAGTGTGATGAGACACACTGAGAAAATCTGGGGCAACTTAAGTCACTGGTCCTAAGAAAATCTGGGGCAACTTAAGTCACTGGTGCACACCAAAGTCTTTTATCATAACAAAACTTATGGGAGACATTTCACAAACAGGGCCCAATTAATCCAGAAAATATGAGTATGGTCAGCTGGCCACACAGGCTGAACTCTGCCCCAGCAGATGTACTAGCTCATAAACATGACAGAGTCAGCCAGGCCTTTTGACATCCAATTCTGAAAACACTAATGACTACTGTAGCACAGCTTTTGCTCAGATGTTATGGTTCCAATGACAGAGGACTACCAGAGAGTCCAGGTTGACTGGCTGAGGGATGAAGAGGTCAAGACACAAGCAAAGGGCCGTTTCTGAAGCAAAGCAACTTGAGCTCAGAGATCAGGGAGGAAAAGACACAGCAATGCGGATGTCCACAAGCCCCTAACTTGCCTATTAAAGTACATCTTTAGATGCCTGCATGCAACTTTTCAGTTGATCACTACTTGTCCTTCCAGAGTCTGTCAGAGAATTAGCTCTGTGAGACGTGGTGGGCATGGTCAGTCACATGGGCCCAGCCCTGATATTCTGTGAAATTGTCTATGGTTGAGTATCCTCATATACATTATCTCTTGCCTCCTGTGAGCAGCTAGAGACACAAGTTAGGGAGAATCTGCAAGTGACTGAGTTGTTATTCTTGGTCAACACTGGTGTCTTTGTAACAAGAACAACAACAACAAGAAATAGTGCTGATATTTTCTTGCAATTCAAAGGAATGTGACATCTGTCACATCTGAGGGTGGAGGAAGCAGCACCTGGTGGCTTCTGGTGACACCATTCACAGAAGAGGTCAGACAGTCCTGGAAGAGCCAGAGCCAGAGAGTAATGAGGTGGCAGGCTGGTTAGTGTTGCTATTCCATAGCTGCTATACCTTCACTTCAGGTTAGTAAATGTGGTGTGAAAGTATTTAATCAATGTCTGGCAAAATACTGCCACTTAGGACCCATTTAGTTAATACAAGAAGCGGCCATCACATTAGCCATCACTGTGTGACATTTGCAAGAGGCTAAGCTATTTAAACTTTTAAATACAAGAGTGCCTAGCCAACAGTATATTAATATGGGCACCACATTTTCTGAATGTTTAACAGACTCTGATTCCCAAGAGTCTTTAGGGCCATAATAAATTCAAAAAATTTAATTAAATTTCCTTTATGCTCTGCAGTCTCCTTGTAACCCCTGTAAAACTGAGAGCCGCCTTTTAAAAGTACATGTGTGACAACAGAATGCTATTTAACAACCTTTGAAGTGTTTTGTGGGGCTTTTGAACTTGAATATTTACACTGACCTCAATAAGTTATTCTCTAACCAAATTCTCATGCCACCAAAGGGGATTGTCTGGGATAATAAGTATGCCTGTAAGTGAATCCCCTTCAAAACTATAAAAGGAAACTTAACGGTTGTGAGCATTTAAAATGGCAAAGCCTGGAAGATCTAGAAATATCCAAGGACTCCAGGAGTAAATACGCATCCCACGTACACCAGCACTTCCTCCTCCAGAATCACAGACATGATTAGACATTTCAACATGGAGATAAGACCAAGCTTTTGTGAGACTGCACAGCTGGACCAAGATGAGCTGAAGACGATGCTCAGCTGTGGACCTCAGAATGGGCTCTCAGCAGATGCTGTCATGACTGAAACCCCGACTCTTCTCACTTAACTGCTGCAGCCAGCCACGGGGGATGTCTGTAGCCCCACTTCAGCTCTGCTGGGGAGAATAACCAAACAGAAGCTAGCGGTCTCAGAAAACCAGGCTTCCTTAGGAAGCAATCCTTAGAGCATTCCGGAAAAAGTAATCATGAAACAAACAATTTTTTTTTCCCCTACAAAACTCTGAGAGCCACACATTTTGCAAGGGGGTTTGCATTTAATTAAGCTGCCATTGTCACTGCCAAGAAGTCTTAACTGCACCACTGAGAGTTGCTTTGATTTGATATTGAAACAACAGCCTGTTTAATTACAGAATCCTAAAATGCGGCTCTTCCACTATCTCCATTGAAAAACAAACAAAAAACCCACACAAAAGGATGTGTTGGTGACGGACGCTTAGGTTAAAGATCTGCGTACAGTTACACGCTGGGAAGAACACTTTCTCCTGCCTGTGCATCTGCCACACATATATTCACCTTGTTAAAAACCATTCTGTGGCTCTACCTCACTGTTAACATAAAACATGCCCGTGAAAACAAAGTCGGATTCCTAGCCTTTTGTCAGTAGAACTGGGGAACATTCAGAGGACAGGAGGGTCAAGTTTATAATAGCTGAGAAAAGCCTGCAGGAACTGCATACAGCACTGACAGGCGTGCATCCCCTACAGCTCCGAGTGCGCACTCCAAATCCACTCTTTATAGTTTGGAAGGAACAAGGGTGTCCCCTGGCTGACCTGCAGAGACGCAGCAATTGCCCTGCATGTTACTGGCTATATAAGAGCTACAGGGTGCCTTTGCAGGCCAGGAGCATAAAGTGGAATAGCCAGGGCAGGGACACCTGACCAGTCATGACCTTGCAGGCCTCTGTGTGCCAAGTGTTGCTGGCCAGGTACTGGATGCTGCAGGGAGACAAAGGACAGCAGGGTTTGGCTAGGCTTCTTGGGATGGATGAATTGTACTTTTCTACGTATGGCCTGGTTCTCAGTCATAACACCCAGAGAGCACTGGAAAGCAGAGTTTCAAAGCTGTGGTTAAAAATCACGTGCCTGACAAGATATACGGAAGATATGACATCTGAGTAAGAATTCAGACATTCATCACAGAATCCAGGCTGACTGCTTAACGAGGAATGCATGTACAAGTGACATGCTAGCTACAGACCTCAATTTGAATATTCCTAGATGGAAACAGTATTATCAGTAGTATCATCCTAACTTGTGGCTGGAACCAACTGTGATAAAGAGTGTCCCTGCTGTAGAGGTTAACATGTTTAGAGGTATCACACCCATGGGTACACATTTGTTTTCTTTCTATATATCCTGCTTTTGCTTCTTTATTGGGTAGTTTTAAAAGTTCCATTTCTATATCCATAGCAATAATAGTTACCCAATGGCTTAGACTAGAAAGAATTCTCATGGCCACTAAGTTACAGTTAAAGACAACACATTGCCTAAATCTATCTTCAAGTATTCTTTTGTGACTTTGAGGACAACAGTAGTACCTTATTGCACATCAGTTCCCAAGAGTTCCATTTTAAGAATATGTATTGTTGGGGCTGGTTACCGGGCACCGCAGGGCCCGGAAGCCTGGCAGTACCACCTTGCCCTTGTGATGCAAATCTGCTTGGGTGCCCATGTTCAGGCGTTGCACCAGGAGCTTTTCATAAAGCAGTGGATGGTATGCCCCCAGGGTACATGCTGCGTCGTAGTACAGCTCGTGGTAGTGGCAAAGCTCTGTCTGCCGGACAGATGGGATGTACTCATACACGTGTACCTCTCTGCACATGGACATCATGATGAGGATTCCTAACAAAGAAGGAAATGAAAATACAGTGAGTGAACAACTCCAAGAAAGGGAGGATTTTTTTTTTTTCTGGGGAGGGGCCATGTACTTGTGGCCACTTACAGGGATGACTGTGGCAAGAGACACAATCTTTACATTTGCAGTGTTACAGTCTCTGTTATGAAGGGTGGTTAATGGTGGAATGAGTACATAAAGATACAATATTGCACATACCCATTCACTCCTTCAGCTATTACTACAGACCTACAACTGACGTACCAAGATAAAACTGAACGTAAGGGGGCCTTGCTCCAGTGTGTGATTTATAAGGTCCAGGTTACTCTTCTGTCCTACAGTCAACAAGTGTATCCCCCGAAGGACTGTTATATTCTGAAGAAACAAATGCTATAAAATGTGACTATAAATAAAATATAAACCATTCTTCAGACAGTTCTAGAATGGAATCCTACAGTAGAACAGCTCTATACAATGGAGAGTCAGGGTGTAGATTTTAAGATTTCTACTAACAAAATTATGTTTCCCAGTCACATGTGATGGGGTACACTATGTAGCCTGGGCTACTTTGGGTCAGGAGGATTGCCTGAGCCCAGGATTTAGAGAGAAACTTGTACTCTCAGGAGTACAGTGAGTTAGAATACAGGTCTTGTGATAACAATGACAATAAGTTATGATTCTCATGAAGGCTGTCATTGTTGAAGCTGTTTTCAGTTTTAAGTGTTCCCGGTAGACAGCTACAAAACCTCATCATTAAGTGATGTTGCTCTTTGCATAGGCTGGTTTTTCTTTTCTTTTCTTTCTTTTCTTGTCATGTTATTTCTGTTACATCTAGCTTGTTCTGCAGACGACTGTCATATTTTCTGAGAAATTAGCCATGCTTGGTCCACAAAAATCTAAAACCAAGGCTAGAAGTATGGAGTGTTTGCCTAGCATGGGAAAAGCCTGAGTTTGTCCCCAGCACCAGAAAACATAACTAATCCCAAATCAAAGAAATTCTGTATGAGCTCTGCTGGGGAGTGGAGTAGTGAAGGAATCTCCTTTTGCCAAGGGGGATCTGGAAAAGCTGAAGCTGAAATGGTTTCCTGGTAGGCAAGGCATAGAGGGGAGCAAAGGGGTGCTGCTCCAGTGAATACTCTGTCACTCTGTACTGAGAACCCTAGACCATGGCAGGGTACTGTGATACCAGAGACGCTATGAAGAGCAGTTTCTCTCCAGAGGAGGTCAAAGCTTTGCATGACTCGTCAGTTCCTCTTCTTTCCTTCCCAGGTCTACTAGAGTTCTCTCTTCCACCACAGCACATGCACTAGCCAGATGCCATCCCTGTTCTGGATCATCTTCAACTAAGTGATGTTGGTAAGGCCGATGGAGATTGAGGAGTTGGCACCTGCTAAATGACCTTTGGGCACCTATCCACCAGAGCATGCAACCCACACCACACTAGTCTCTCCATCTGTGTGGCAGTAATGGTTCTGTGAACATTTACTCTCCTTGGGTAAAATCACCGATAAGGGGTTATCTTCATTGAATCTGATGTGTCTCCTCCAGGCTCACACCTTGAATGCCTGTTCCAATGCCATTGGTGGTATTATTTTGGGGTTGGTGGAATCTGTAGGACGTGGGCTTCCCTAGCAGATGGAGGTCAGTAGGGGGCAGGTCTTTATTATAATCAGTCCCTGGTTGGGTACCTTCACAGCTTCATAGTCTGTGGCCACATGAACAGCAAGCAACACACCCCCACCTGTCACCACGAACTGACCTCTCCATGATACCTTTCCCACCATGATGTACAGAAACCCTGCTGAAACTGTAAGGCAGAGTAAGCCCTTCCTCCATTGTTTCTGCCAGGTGTTGAGATACAGTGGTACAGTTGGAACCATTGGTTCAGGCATTAGTACGATGGGCAAGAGAGCCATCCACACACAGAGGATTAAATTATTTGTTCCTTGTCCAATGGGCACCTCTCTGGTTTGTCTGATCTCAGCAGTTGACTTCCCAGCTCCAAAGTCTATGGAGCTGGAATGGTATGAGTTCTCTGGTCTAGCTGTGATTTTACCTCTGCATCACTTACTTTCAGGTACCCAAGGTCACACATGCTGTGCTGGTGTATCTTCTCCTCAGTGATCAACAGCCAACTGGGACTTCAAATTCTAGGGTTCCATACTTATGGATTCAACAGGACATATTCAGAAAAAAAACAAGTCTGTGTTTAACATATACAGACCTATTTTCTTGTTATTATTGCCTACAGGATACAGAATAAGGGCCATTTATATACTATTTCCCTTATATTATGAGTTATAAAAATCTTGAGATGATTAAAATACATAGGGGAAAATACAGATTTCATGCCAATAATATATCTTTTTGTATCTAGGACTTGAGCTCCTGTGTTTTGGTGTCCATAGCAGCCTGTAAACTCCCCACAGATACTGAGGGACATTCTTGTAGCTTCAAAAATTTCATTCATACAAGGGCACCTTAAGGCCCATCAGCTAGTCACCATACTATATAGGTCATTTTTTTTTAAATACTGTTTCTATGTATCAGTAATGCAGCTGGACCCATGAAGACAGGTATCTGTTCTCTGTATCCAAACTGTGCCGTTTATATCTTTGGTTCTTTTCTTATTTTAAAATTATGTGCATGTGTGTGTGTAGATTTGTGCACTTGAGTGCAAGTGCGTGAAGAGGCTAGAAGTATTGGATTCCCTGGAGGTGGAGTTACAGGTGGTTGTGAGCCTCCTGATGTAGTGCTGGGAATCGAAGCTAGGTCCTCTGAAAGAACAGTACACGTCCTTAACTGCTGAGCCATCTCTTTAGCCCTATATCTCTTGTTCTTCAACTGAATAGCTTTCCAAAGCCAATGCCATGCTAAGAAGAGCATGCTGATCACACAGCTGGCCCTGGGCTTCCCAGTCAAGTAGCAACTCCCAAACCTGACAATGAAAAAGAACTATTCAGGCAACTGATCAGGCAGTTGCTGGAACTCATCTCCATGCCCAGAACTGGGCTTCCATTGGTTTGTGTGTGGGGCAAACTCTGAATCTTCAACTGGCATTCCTAGGTAACTGTAGGAAATGCCCAATTAAAAGAAAACAATCTGGCTGGTCACAGACCAGAGCATCAGTATAACAATAGGGATGGATTATTAAAGAAAGGATGCTGAGCCTATGTCAGACCTGTACACTAATCAATGATGTTCCTGGCACAGTGGTCTGCTGGTCATGCTTTAAGGCTCAAGCTGACCTAAGACACAGCTCTTTGAAGAATGGCCATGAAGGGTCTCTGAGCTCTCCCAGTAGAAAGGAAAAAACTTGTGTGCTGGTAGCTAGACCAGATCTGAACAGATGCCCCACCCAAGTAGGAATGACTATAGGCACTTTTTGTAGATGTTCCTGCTGTTGTTTTAGTCAGGGAGAAGAGAGCAAACAGACCACTTTTGTTAGAGTATTCTGGAGAAAACCTCACTCCTGTTGCTAGTTGGCTGCGACATTTAAATTCCTATCTCTGTTAAAAGTGGAGTATATGTTTTGTCCTAAGCCTAGGCAAAAAGTTATGCTTTCAATATAGTAGGCTGCATAGTTTCAGTATTTTCTTATATAAATTCTTTATATCTTCAAACAACTTCAAGACCCCCAGAAATAGAAAAGCTGGTCAGTTTTCCCAAAAGTACCCAAACTAAAGGTTGATGGAGGCTATACCAGGCAGGGTAGGGATCTGTTCTGAGTTACCTGCACAATGCCTTCTGAATTCTGCCTACAGACAGAGACTTAATGATAATGCTTTCCCATTTCATTCTGCATTCTCATGTGAACTTGTGGCTTCCTGGAACTATGAACCTGGCCAGAGTGCTCTAAAGTTCAAGTAATAATCAATCTGCCCACAGTGTTTATGTGGCAGCCAGCTGAAGTATGGATATCATAACTGGTGTGCAAGTACCTTCAAAGAGAAAAATAACTATTAGTTTACCAGGTACATGGGGAAGGTGGGCTGGGAGACTTAATGTCCTAAAGAAAGAGATTATTCCTTAATAATTTATAGAAATCATCACAAGTAATTATTTGGCATATACATACTTTGTCTTTTTACTTTCTTAAGGCTATTGTTAATATATAAATTTATATTCTAGACTCTGCCACAAGATAAATACTGAAAATCATTATAACATGTTTAAATTTATACACTATCTACCTAAGTTACTAGTACACAGCAATAAACAAACACCTGAAGAATATACTTCTTTATAGTTTGCAGAAGGAACTAATGAGACAACAGTGATGGGAGACTGTGACAGCTCTCCATGGCTCAGAGCATGTGTGTGGGGACAGGGCATGTGGGAATAGGGACTGTAGAGATGTACAGCAGGACTTAAGGACAGAGTCATTTGAGTGCAGTTGGAGACCACTTCAATGAGTACCCAAATTTATAAGGGTAGGTACTATGAAAATCACTAGGGCTTTAGAGAAATGGCTTTAAACAAACTAAAAAACTCATACTTACATGCAAAGATGGGGTTAAGCCCATTTTTAGGATGACTTGGGAAAGTGTCTCAGTATTATACTGAGAAGAATATTTGACTTCCACTGGAGAACCTCTTGGGCGGTGCTGTGATGACTTGAGCTTCTACAAATAATGCCCGAGCTACAGCACTGGGCTCCCTTGTCCTCTGCCTGACTTAGTAAGCTACAGTGTTGGAGTCTCACACAACTCGACAGTTGATGACTCACGAGGGGACCGACAGGATCTAGCACACATCTCCACTATATCACAGCAAAGGATGCATGTAAAAAACAGCAAAAGAGAAGCTTAGGGAAAGCCAGACACAAGCTTCTGTCACCTTCTTCCAGGAAGTCACACAGGATGCTCTTCCCTCCTCCAGCAGTGAGTGTGACACCTGCTGAGGGCTGAAGGCATCCCCCTGAAATTCATCCCTTGAGATCCTCACTCTCAGTTTGATGGTGATGGAGTGATTAGGTGAGCATGTTACAAAGGTTGAGTGCTCATTGAGGGCAATGAGTGGTGGCTTATGGATCTATCCCTATTATCGTGTGCGTACACAGCAAGAAGGCAAGAAGGGAACCAGCCCTCTTCAGGACTTGAACTAGCCAGAACCTGTGTCTTGAGCTCCTGCCTTTGAGCTATGGGGGTCACACTTGCTGCTGCTCAGCCTACAGAGACTACGTAATTTCTGTTACAGTAAGCTGAGCTGATGAAGGCAGCATTACATCTGGAATGCTAACCAGGGAAGCATGTCAGATGCTTGGCATTTAGGGGTTAGTTGGGAGTGGGTCACAGAAGTTCTCTGCTTGGCATGTTCCAAAATTTCAAACTCTCAAGAAGAAAGCAGGAGTTCCACATGACCCGCACAAGCTCACAGGCTTAATGAGCAGCATTCTAGGTGTAGAGGGGGCAGAAACCTATTCTAAGACCAAGTTCCTAAGTAGTAGCCAAGGGCCAACCTCACAATCAGGCCCGAGAATGAGCAGCCACAACTTCCTGGACAGTTTTTGTGTACAGATAACTTAGACACTAAATTCAAATATCACTTTGTAAACATTTCCCTACAGTAGATCGACACAGGAAATTTATATCTCGTTATGCTAAAAATGTTAATTGATCTTATTTTAAATTTCTGCTGAGAATTACATAAATTAAAAACAATTGAAAAGAAAAAAAAAAAAACAAAAACAAAACCCAAGTTCCCTAGGTTAGCTAGTACTACATAATTCTGCAGCTACTAACTTTGAAAAATTACTTAAAGAATGTTTCTGTTAAATAATCTTGTTTACTGACTACCAAATTTTAACTGCTTTTGTAACTACAGAAGTCTTGCTCCTTTCAACTTGGAGCTGGACTTCTGAAAGACAGACAAGTACCTAAGTGTTTTTGATGTATTTCCCAAGCTAACCAAATGGGCATGTAACCAGCTAATTAAAATCCTTAAACAAAATCAACTCATGACTTTTTATACAGCCAAGTTTTTTTTTTTTTTTTCCCAGAAAACTCCTTATGAGGGATTCATTTGAACAAACAAAGTTATCAGTATGTTCTGGGAAGTTCTGACTCAAGAGGTATCCATTTGCCAAACTGTATGTTTTTGAATATTGTATACAGCAATGAAATTATCAAACCAATTAAAAAGCATCTCAATTGGTCTTGATAAAATGGCATGTTATATGACTCAGCATGATAAGCAGATGGATAATGATTTGCTTTGAAAGCTAAACCAAAGAAAGTTGACCCTTTGTTCATATTATATTAAGCTCTGAATGAATAGGGTGTTACTTATACAGCCCCATGGGTGTGCACACAAGCCATGGGAGTCAGGCAGCCTCATGGGCACGAAACACACAGGAATCAGGCAGCCTTGTGGGCATGCATACATGCACGTGACACACTGTGGGAGTCAGAAAGTGCCATGGCCATGCATAGATGTATGATATACTGTAGAAATCCAGCAGCCCTATGGGCATGCATGCAAGCATGGTACACTCTGGGTCTCAGGTAACCACTTAGTATGAGCCGAATTTGATTCAACAAAAAATTATGCTGCTTTCACCTGGCAAAAGATTTAACATTGGCAAATTCTTGGTTTAAATATCTTTCCACTGAATAGCAAAATGAGCTATTGGTATGAAACAGCAAACTGATAAGTAACGGTGAAAATCTAAGTCACTTGGTCATGTGGAGTCAGTTAGGAATTTCTGAGTAAGCCCAACAAGACAAGGAAGACACAGTCGAGATGGGTGGTCAGAGGGTGAAAAGACTTGGGGCACTGAAACATGCCGTGCTAATGGAAATCCTGCAGCTGCTTTCTGACTCTTTCCATACACTTGATCATCGGATGGGACACTTAATAGGCATACTTCTGATTTCTTCAAGAGAATAAGTGACTTTTAAAGTGAATTTACAGAAAATATCTGCGGTTAAAAGTTGCTGGAAATGTGAACTTACATAATAAGAGACTAATTTAAGAGGCATCTACCATATTAAAGAATATAACACATGAAATAATAATATTTGAAAGTCAATTTTAGTTCATTTATTTTATGTCATTTGATTCATTATTTATAGAAAAAATACAAAAAGTTATGGTACATTTTATACCATCACCAATAAAGACTTAATTGGCTTGTTATTTATGCATTAATGTTTTCATTTTGAACAGTATATTGGAAAGTTGGATCCTGAAATGCAATATAAAATGGAAAAAGGATGTTATAACTTATTTTCAAGCATGTAATTCTTGTGTATGTATTAAATAGCCTGAAATTATAGTGTTTGCCTCTGTGAATTCTAGAAGTATTACTTACAATATCATCAGTAAAGTTTGCCTTTGATAAATGGATGGAGTGTTGGTGGTTTATATTATGAAAAAAAATCAGCAGTAGGTTATTACTGTGAATTTTAGAAGTATTACTTTCAATATCACCAGTAGAGGTTGCCTTTGAAAAATGGATGGAATGTTGGTGGTTTATAAAAAAAAAATTGGCAGGAGCACATTCCAAACCAGTTCGGTGTCTAGTATGCTAGACTCCTGGTCATAAGTTGCCCACTAAGATCAGGGAGGTTGGCTTTTCCTGGATTGCTTGGACACTTTCTGTGTACTAGCAGTAGTGAGCCAGGCTTAATGACTCTCATTGAGTATATCCACCCTCCATAAAGTAGTTAACCTCATGTGGGCAAAAGAGAAACCAGCTGTAGGAGTCCAAGGAAAGAATTCTCTACTCAACTAAGCTGCAGCAGAATTAATGACCTCACTGCATCAAGCTCCAAGATGCAATCGCTGGTATCTAACTAGGGATGAAAGAGAGAAAAGGCAATAGATTAAAACACTGTCCAAAGAAATGGGTCCTTTGGGGTCATCTAAATGATCCTGCTGTATCAGCTTAATTTATAGTAGTGTGTGGCTCAGCAGGTGTTAAGAGTCCTGTGCTGCTTCTCTGAGGAGTCAGGACTCACACTACATCTCCAGAGCATCTTCTAGGGTAGAGTACCCTGCGGACAGATGTAGCCTCTGATTAGAAATGCAACCAGGTGACTGTTGGAAATGAGTTATGTTTGCTCAGGATGGTCACCTAACCATAAGGCTGGGGACTTAAGGAAGTGGCTCAAAGAAAGGAAAATTTATGTCACATATTGAATAAATTTGTAATATGTATTAGTACATGATTAGAGCAATGGCTCTTTGACGTAATTGCTCCATGATATCTGAAACAACAAAAATACTCAAAAAAACCAAAAACAGGCAACAACTAAGGTATGTAACTAACTCTATGGTCTTAACATCACCGGAAAGGAAAGGCTACTTTCACCTTGATTAGGTCTTTAATGAGGGAGCAATCTATTTCCAGTTGGGAGTGTGGTATTACTTCATCTGGAGCACAACGTTAGATGAGGCACGGCAGAGTCAGAGCTAAGCATCACTACTATTGAGTAGCTATTGTGCTTAGCCACATGAAAACTTCATTACAAAGAGTTTGTTTTATGTATAGAAAATTGGGGGTTAGAGCTAGTAAATTAGGGCCCTGATTTTATTCTGCTCTCTGCAGAATTCAAGGTCTTCACCACAAAGTGACCCAGAAGGAGGTAAGTATCCTGCAGGAGATACACGTTATACCGATGGGTGATCCAGGAGTTGAGAGACCTAGTCCCACCCGTTCATTCTCCCAGCAAGTGTCGAATGTGTGCTTGGGCTGTGGGAACCCACTGGGGGCACACTTGTCACACTAAGACCTGGATGTGGTAGAGACATGAACTGGTATCAAATAAAATCAGAAGGTGGTGATAGGAAGGGTGAGGAGAATTACTTGGTGTTTTCAAAATGCTTGAACATTTAGTTAATAATGTTATTTACTTCCTTTTATAGAATCTCTAAAGTTACAGGAGATTCTTTAAAAAAAAAAAGCTGCCAATTACACCTGCAATTTCAACACTGAGGAGGCTGACACAGGAGAATTTCCATGTTTGAGGTCAGCCTGGATCACACATCAAGACCTTCACCTGAACCTGTTGCCAAGCAAAGCTAATGAAACCAGGAAGCACTATTTTCTGTAAGATTTCGTGAAAGTGTCGGGCTTACATCTATGTGAGAACAAATAATAGCTCCAAGCTTCTTTTGACTTACATACTCATGAAATGGATTTTTGAAAAAATTGCATTTTGGGTTCAGTGAGACTATTTAGTGGATAAAGGTACCTGGCATCAAACCTGATAAATTTGAGTCCCAGGACCCATATGCTGGAAGGACAAAACCAACTCATGCAAATTGTCCTTTGACTTCCACATGTGTGGTGTAGAATATGCACGTGCACACACACACACACACACACACACACACACACACACCTTCAGAAGTCAGGTTTTTCACTTATTTTTAAGTAATGACCATGCCTCCAAGTCAAAATATATCCAGAATTATTTAGAAACATTTTGAAAGATGATTTTCAGTTATTAATATGTAATTTGAGTTAATTTTCAATGTTTAAATGCAATAAATATTCACATTTTAAATAATGATTCTTCAAAATATTTTGACAGACAGGGTTGTTAATTTGTAACATGGATTTGATGTTTAAAATGTAGAAAACATGATTTTAAAGTACTCATCCAGAATTTTAGAGGACTAACAACATTATAAATACAAAAAGTTTAGTAAGTATCTTATTAATATTAATGAATACAGTGAAAGTATAGTTTAATTCATTTAATATGAATATGTATTTACATTAATCATTATAATTCTTTACACATGTCTTCTAGTTCATTTATTATTACAACTTAGAGTTTTATTCTTTTTATTTCAATGTACATGTGTTTGTTTGAGTTTACATGCTTGCAGGAGTCTGTGGAGGCCAGAAGAGGGCATCAGATCTCCTGGAACTGAAGTTATAGATAGTTGTGTGCTGTCATGAGGGTGCTGAGAATGGAGCCCAGCTCCTCTGCAAGAGTAACAGGTACCCTTAACTGCTGAGCCATCTCTCTAGCCCCATTATCATTATTTTAAAAGGACAATAATAAATCCTTAGCTTTGATAAACTCTACTTATATAAACTGCAAACCCCTGAAAGAGATAATTGCCCAACACTGAGGTGTGGAGAAGCTGTAGAGTGTTTTCTTAAGTAACTAAAGAGGCCCCATTATCTCCAACAATACTATAATGTGCTCAGTTGTAAATGAAGCACTTTTGTTCCAAACTGATCCTACTGGAGAAGCTGATTATGAGAATGTGCATTCTAAAGCATGGAGGAAATGGCTTAAATCCCTCACTGGGATCCAGTCTCAGTGTTGACACAGCCCTGGACGCACCAGGCAGCCTGCACAGGAGCAGATCTTCTGGGCATCTCTTCCCTCTAACACTCTGCTGTCATTGAACTACCTGCCCCCTGTTGTGCAGACCAACCTAATGGACTCCCTTCTGTAATGGACATACATTCTATGGATCTCTGTTCTTCTGGAGGATCCTGGTTATACACATTTCCCATCATTTGTGGGTCCTTTATATTTTATGGGCACACAAAACAGCATGTATGAAAGCCAAAGAGAGACTAGGGGAAGGAAGGAGACAAGCCATGGGCAAGAATTGGGGACATGAGTTGAGTGCATGTGAAAGGAGTGTGATCAAAACACAAGCGACTTCAAGGAAACATTATGTACAAGGAATATGTACCAATACAAACAGCCAAATATACAGTTGTTTATGTTTGACTTTTCTTTGTCCATTTGTGAGTTAAAGAAAGGAACACAAGAATACAAATGAATTTAACATCTAGTAGGGCCAGAATGTAAGATTTAATGCTATACCGTTTCAAAAAATGAAGATGCATATCATATTTTGTAGAACCCTGTATTGTTTAGAGTAAATATAAATTAAAAGCAATTATTCTATTTGTGTTTAATCATGGCCATAATGAAATGATAAGCAGGAGAGTGGGTTGGAATTCTGGTTCCCTCACGGCATCCAAGTCCATCACCTTATTGATACATCTATCTGTACAGAACCTACGGACAGTTCTGTGCAACTTTGATTCTTTCTATGAGGCTGAGAATGGGGATCTGAATACATCAGAACCATCATCAGTACCCTTTGAAACTATAAGAAATAGAAATTCCAACCTTATCCCCTTACTCAGAAATCTTCAGTTTAAAAGGCTGCTGCAGCTAGCCTCCAAGCTGGCTCTCAATGTTCCTGCCTGCCAGTCATGCCCCTGTCCACCCTCTCACAGCAAGAATACTGACTTGTGTAACAGAAAGAATATAGCTAGTCTGATAGCCTGGTAGAAATGGGTGATTACAAGCTCCGGAGAAACTGTGAGCCAGAATAATCCAGCCCATCTGTGCCCAGATTACTAACTTGCACTGGTCTGTAATGTTATACACACTGATCATTCTTTTCAGTTGCTTTGCAGACATAGATTACTAATATAGGAAACTCATGTGTGATGTGAAGCATGCTAAACTCTGAAAGCCCATGAGCAAAAACTTATTCACTCACCAATTATTGTCATTCCTTCAATATCTGGGGAACTGGACCCAGGGCCCCATGCAAATACCCAAATCCAAGGATGTTCAAGCCACTTATAAGACATTACAGCATTCCATATACCTTTGCACATTTTCCTGTGTGCTTTATGTATCCCTAGATGACTTACAATACCTAAAACAACATACATGTTATATAAATAGTTGATAGTGTTTGAGGAACAAAGGCAAGAGAAAAGGTCTGCACATATTCAGAAAAGATGTAATTAAAAAAATATTTTCAGTTAGTGGCTATTTGAATCCGTGGGTGTGGAACCCAGATGTATGAGGTCTCTCTACTTCGCTTGTGCAAACTCCTCTGCATATGTAAGACAATGCAGGATGTGTTTGTTGCATGAGCAAACACCCATGAAACTACTCCTTAAATATGGGTAGCAGTTAGTGAAGGAAGTGATTCTCTTGGCTTCACGGGGCAGAGCACCAGACAGGAATATAGTGCAAGGTGAGGAAGACCCTGCTTTGGGCTATCTCTGGATGAGGACCTCCATGCTGACCAGCTCCCAGGGACAGTGATGAGTGTATACTGAATCATTCTAACCCTCATTGCCCCTCTGAAGCAGGTTTTGTTTTGGAGCTGATGTTAGGGTTTGAAGCACCTAGAGATAAGAGACACTGAGTAACCTAGTCAACACTTCAGCAGGACTTTAGAGCAGGAAAAAGGCACTTGGAGCATACTTTTGATCACAGCAACAAAATAGTCCACCTCACCGATTTCGCAGTTCTCCTGGGAGACAGTCTGAGAGGTGGTTGACATCATTCCACATCTATTTGAGAGCATCTGATAACTGAACAGATCAACCGCATCCCATCCAGATCGAAGAAGAAGTACAAAGACTACAACAGTATGGGGATGCCCAGAGGGCACTGGGAAAGGTTACCCAGGTTGCTGCCACCGCCCATCATGGTGAGAATCTCACACCCTTCAGGAAGAGGTGAGGCTTAGAGGCAGAAAGTATGTCTACTGAAGCAGATGTCCTCTGTTGCAGCTCGATCTTCTACCACACAGCACGGAGTGCCTGGTGGGAACCCAATGTTTTCTTATCAATTTGCTGCATCACGGTTTCTTTCCACTGGCCAAACTCAGCTGTGCTCTCCTACATGGCCCTGTGACAGTGGGAAGACTCCCTATTAGTGCTGTCTAATATGGTAGCCACCAGGAGGATACCACAACTGAGCACTTGAAATAGGGCTGGTCGGCCTCAGAAGCAGATGTTATTTGCTATTTAATTAGGATTAATTGAAATTTAAATAGTCCTGTGGCTAACAGATGCTACACTGAACAAAGGCACAGCTAGGAAACAACAGTTGCAGCTGGCCAGCCATCTACCCTACTTCACCCTCTAGAAGATTTTATCACTGCGTCTCATTGGAGGATGCTGAGGACCAAGGGAACAAGCAACTTAAGGTCCAATGCCTGCAAGCTGCAGAGAAGAATGCAAGCACAAACCTAGGTATCCCCAACCTCCTTTGTTGCAACGGCAAGGAACTGTAGTTCACTTCCTGCACAGAAAGATACAGAGACATCACTGGGCCTTTGAGAACTCCATGTCCACAAGGAACAGCCCCGAGGAGAGCTGCCCACGTGGCCTGAGCTCCTCTTCAAACTGGGAATTACTTTCCATGGAATTACAGCCATTTGACTGGACCTTTCAAATTTCAAGTCTCTAAGAGTTATGTTTGATTCCATCCCTAACTGTTTTTTTTTAAATTCTTACCTTGATCAAATATGGTGATGTTATGAAAACAGACTTTATTAAACTTGGCCTCTTATGCTATCTAATCACTATTCTAACACATTTACTCTTTGTTGAAAATTAGATTAAATTTCCTTTCCTAAATCAACAAGACTTCAGAAAACTACAAAAGATAAAGAATTGGGGATTTCAAATGAAATTGTCAGAGGCACGACTTTAAAAGTAGTAACACTAAGGTTTTAATATAAAATATTTCATATCACTATGAAGATATAACCCACTCCAAAAACTTCAAGCCTCACATGAGGATACTGTGTCCTTAATTTAAATGAAGCCATTGTTGTCTCTATAAATCTTCCCTCTACTGATGGAGACACTCTGTGCAACCCAAGGAATACTGTAAATGTCCTGAACTTAGGGTGATAACAAACCCAATACTTTTGGTTCAGTTACAGCCTCTAATATTCCCCAGGGCATTCAAGACATGCCTTCAAATGCCCTATATAGGTAATAGAAAATAAATGGAGTGAAAGCCTCAACACAGATGAAGAAATGGAGAATGGAGTAAAACCATACATTTTGAGTATCAAAACATGGCTGAAAAACACAATACAAGCCACATACAACTAATTCCCAACTTTCAGACACACCTACCAATGAACCCAGAAGATGGAGGGTTGGGCTGGATTTTCTCCCTTGTGTTCTCCTGAATAATGTCCCAAAGCTGCCATATGAATTTGGGGTGAAGAATGTAAAATGGCTGAGTTGGATGTCTCCGGCGATGCTGGATATATGGAGTGAAAAGGTTGTAATCTGGCTTCTTATACCACTAAAACAAAACAAAAAGAATTCAAATTGAGTACAGGTCATGCTGTGAAAAGGAGGCAGTGCTGTGTATGTCCCGGGGCACTTAGAGGACAGTGGACCAGTCTAGAACTGGAGAGAGGGGAAGTATCCAGTCACCCAGGGAAGTATAAAGAAAGACCATAGTTCTGGTCCTGGCAGGAATAATGCTTTATCTTTTAATTATTTCTTTTATTTTTGATATTACGATGACATAATTTCCCCCTTCCCTTTCCTCACTCCAGTCTCTCCCAATGATGATTTATTCATGATAAAGTAAGACCTGGGGCTAGATAAGAGGCGGCAGGCATTTTCTGCAAAAGGTCAGAGAGTAAAGACCTGAGAGGCTCTGGGCCAGAGGTCTCCCTGGTCAGCATGGAGACAGTCACAGCAGTGGAGCCTGATGGGCATACTGTGTTCTGCTCCAGCTTTATGAAGAGAACTGTGACAAGGTTTGGCTCACACTGTAGGATGCTGGTCTCCTGGTACTCAAGCAGTGTGTTTTGAAAGTAGATTTTCCAAATTTCACCCACATTCATCTTAAGAAGGCTGTATGCTCTCTGGGTTTGGTAAACCGAGTCATGGACACTTACTCCTTCAGCCAACAGCACCTCAAACTAGCATGACTATCATCCATTTTACTAAGCCCTGTAAAAAAAAATGAGCTCACTGGCTTTTCATACAAAGTTCCATCCAACAGGGCTAGTTTCTTCCTGGGGAAGGTAACAGTTGGCCATGAGTTTAAAATAATACAATTTGCTTGTATTTGGTGGTTATTCCATAAAGTTTAACCCATTCAGAAAGAGCCAATGAGAATCATCCTTAAGAAAGTCAGAGACAGTCTTTATTTAAACAACGATGAACAATTTAGATTTGTTTTTGCCAACCACACCAAGTTTATTTCCCAAAGCCTTTATTACCACTCTTTGGAATAACTGCCAGTTTGATTAGCCTAATTTCCAGTGTAATTACAACTTTCTCAGCCTTTATATATGTTGTACTTTCTCTATTCCTCAGAGAAAAAGCACCATAGCAGAAGGCAGCTATGTTATTCTACATGGTATGGAAAGGTATGTGATACACATATGAGTGAGTGCCCATCACTGACCTTCTCTTGTGGGTAATGAATCAGAGGCATTGTTTGACCCATGGTCCAGGGCATCAAAAAAACACTTACCAGGTTAAGATTAGCAGAATAAGGAGCTGGGTCCCAGGCCACCAGGATAACATCTTTGTATAAAGAGCTGTCAATGAAGTGATGGCTGGGGTTGGCTAGAATCTGTAAGCACACAAGGGGGAAAAATGCTCTTTATGACTAGTGTTTTCTTCTTCAAAATTATGTTTTTAAAACAAGTCACAATTGAAAAGTGGAATAAGAGCAAGGCTCAGATTTTATATTTTCCTTTGGGAGAGGGAGTGAGGCTGGTATCACGTGATAAAGCACTTGAAGTATATTTAAAGACTTTTTTATATAAATAAAACAAAAACGAACCCACAAACTCCTCCATTTTTATCAGGGCTGCACCAAAACCAGTGCTCTCAATGCCATCCCTTGCAAGATGAAACTCCCCAGCTAATTCAGACTCCCGGCCTCCTCATTACCTTTGATACGTGACAGGAGACGGGTGTAGGTAAGGAACAGCTAGAATTGAGTTAGGAGGTGTCAGCTGCTGTCTCTCCTCCCAGGTTCTATCTGATTCTGGATGGAGCCATCAATTTCACCTGCCATCCATCTTTTTAAAAAGCTATCAAGCACAGGCATTGAGACCAACCACTGACAAATGGGAGCTCATAAAACTGAAGAGCTTCTGTACAGCAAATGACACCATCACTTGAGTAAAGCACCAGCCTAAAGAACGGGCAAAAAATCTTTACCAGCTACACATCCGGCAGAAGGTTGGTGTCTAGAACACATGAAGAACCAAAAACAAACAAACAAACAAACAAGCAAACGAAAGCAATAAACAATAAAAATAAATAAATAAATGAATGAATGAATGAATGAATGAATGAATAAATAAATAAATAAATAAAAACACTTAATACCATGAAAACAAACAATCCATTTAAAAATTAGGGCATGGAACTAAACAGAGTTCTCAAAAGAAGAAATACAAATGGCTGAGAACATTTGAAAAAAAAATGTTCAACATCCTTAGTGATAAGAGAAATGTAAGTTAAAATTATTTTGAGCTTTCATCCTACCTCAGTCAGAACAGCTCAAACAGCATTTTAAAAAGACAACAAAGGTAAGGATGGCTGTGGGCAGATGGAAAATCTTATCACTTGCTGATGGGATTGCAAATGGATACAGTCACTATGAAAATCAGTCTGGAGCTTCCACAATAGGCTAGATGTAGATCTAGGCTTTAACTCATATAATGTACCTGGGCATATATCCTAGGACTCTATCCTACTACAGAGATACATGGTCAACCATGTTCATTGCAGCTGTATTCACAGGTCAGGAAAAGGAAACAGCCTAGATGTCCATCAGCTGATGAATAATTACAATACAGCACACATACACAATGGTTTATTATTCATCTGTTACGAAAAAAAATTGAAATTTGTAGGTAAATGCCTAGAGCTGGAAATAATCATTCCGAGTGAGGTACTGAGAGCCAGAAAGACAAACATTGCAGGTTCTCTCTCACATATGAGTGCTAGCTTTGAATCTCTAGATAGGATTTTGAAACTGGAGTATGTAAGAAGTCAGAAACCCATTAACAGATCATGGGAGATGAGTGAGAAAACATAGATGGCATGAAGGGGAGATGGGGAATAATGGAGCAAGAAGGGTTAAGTGAGGTGGAGGATAGGAAGGCAGGGTATAGTATGAAGTGTGTGTAGGGGATAACTAGATGAGACCCCTTTGAAAAAGTCTTAAGCTTTCATATATATATATGTGTGTGTGTGTGTGTGAAGGGAGGGAGGCAATGCTTCTCCCAGATACCACAGGCTATCAAAAAAGAAGCCAAGTGCAAATGGGTTACCTCTTTGGGATTTTTTGATCAGTGTGGCTCCATAGACCCTCAAACATTATAGGTATAGCCACTGCATTTGGTTACCCTCTAGAAACTGATAGTAAGACCCTACTAACTGAAGACACCACATACTTTTGTCATTAAGACATGAAGAAATCAACCTGGCACTCACTGGAGGTTTCATCCCTAGCTGTCATAGCGCTCTGAGATGCTAGCCATGCCACTGCAGGTGAAGTTATCATCATTCTCACCAAGATGTGAAGCCTGGGAGCTATAGTCATGACTGGCCCAGCATGATGTGCCTACTAGTGGAATAGTGGCATGGAAGTTAAGGGAATAACAACCCATTTTCTAGCTGGATTTCAGGCCCACTCTATAAAATGGAACCTGTGCCTGGTACAATTAGTGGGGTCATTAATTTATAATAGGTAGGCCCTAGGGGGTAATCTACTTCTATTCTACTAAATAGCATCATTCTGACTCCTAACGACTTGTGGTTATACCCATAGATTCATGTATCTTTCACTCCTGATCAGAAGAGGCTTCTTTTTGTAGTAGATGGTGATTAACGCAGAGAACTATGACTTGTCAATATGCAGAGAATACAAGACTTCAGAAAGCCCAGCACTAAAGGACACATCTTCTCCCTAGGTTCTGGGATCACTGCGAAAGAGTGGGTGGAAAGAGTGTAAGAGCCAGACACAGTGGATGTCTACACTGAAACAGAGTTTTTTGGATACAACAGCACAGTAGTTGTGACAGCATGCACAAAATTAAGCCAGACAAAATTCCAGCATAGGGAAGGGTGGTAGACACGAGGAGCTATTAGCAATTGATGGTTTCTGAGAAGAGAGAGCCAGCTATTTTCAGGGATGGAGCTTCTGAAAGGCTACCAAGGCTCCAGAAGATGGCCCTGTGTCCATGCACATCCAGGCTGCACTAAGTGGAATTTGTGGTTTATAAAACAAAAAAGAAGATAATGCATGACATTGGGAGGGAATAGTGGTGGGGGTGATAAGGAAAGAATTGGAGGGGAGGGAACTGGAGGGTGGGCTTGGTCTAAACACATTTCATGCTTGCATATGATTCTCAATCTATTAAAATTTTTCACCATTATGAAGATGCACTTTTTTCATCACATTTTAATGCTTCTGAAATGAGGATGTATCTTACAGGATGCATGTATTTTAATTTGGTGGGGGTTTACCACTTTCTGAGAAATTACTAAATAAAATGTAGATCTTACTGCCAGTGACATCTATGAATTAAGAAAATATGGTAATAGTTTTTACTTCGCTGCAGGCTGCCTGGTGCAGTGAACGATGCAGAGCGTTAATAGCTTGCCATGCAAGCAGTTTGCCATAAATCACGTATCATCTCATTTTTCTACATATTTTGGAAATTAGAAATTGTGGCTTGTTCTGAGAATAATTTTTTCCATAAATTTGAAAGACATTTTTATTAAGGATACGAAGAAAAGAGGTATTTCCATTTCCCATTAAGCAACTTCTTTTCATTTTCCAAATTTCCAAGTCAAAACCTGAAGTTTCAAAGATATCCTGAAAGCTCTCATGTTTCATGTGTTTCTGTTCCCTTTAGCTTTATTGCCATGATTTCTTCTGTAATTAATAGCCTTTTGCAGTTCACAAACTGAATCATAGTCTATGACAGTGGTTCTCAATGTGTGGGTCACGACCCCTTTGCTACAATTCTTACTCCAAATTTGCCATTCCTAACAGTAGCAAAATTACAGTTATGAAGTAACAACAAAAATAATTTTATGGTTGAGGGTCACCACAGCATGAGGAACTGTATTAAAGGGTCACAGCTTTAGGAAGGTTGAGAATCGCTGATCTATGATAACAAAATGAGATATACACAAATAAAAAGTATTTCTCTATGCTTAATCTGAGTTTTCTTTTGGTCTCACTCATCTCTTCCTATTGAAATTGCATCTAAATTCCCTCTGCATTTTTCTTCACTAATTCTTCATGCTTAAAAGACCCAAAGAAATAACAAGATGCTGAGGTTATGGTTAACCATATTTCTGTTCACTCATCTAGTTAAATGATTTGCCTACAAAATGTACCCGTGAAAACACTCCATCCATCTTACCTGGGAGTTAATGATGCGTACTGTGGTTTTATTTCCGACATCTTTCTCAAAGCCACGTGTAGGGGCAGAATTAAATCTCAAAACTGCATCATGAGAATCTAAGGGCACATAAGTGACATTTTTTTTCTCTGTGAAATCACATAATCTAGGAAAAAAAGCATTAAAACAGATCTTGCAATATCTGAAACTTAGAAACCACTAATAAAGTTAATATGCACATATGCAGAGTTTTAGATAATTTGCTGCTGATTTAGCAAATTTTAGATAATTTGCTAGGTAGAATAACTAGCAAGAGTTACATAGCACCAAGGCACACCAGTTAACACCAGGTCACACACATTTATAAACGTGACCCCAAGTTGTGCTGCCTAGTAACTCTGAATCCTTCTTTTACTAAGTACACTCTATGATGCTCACTACTGGCAAAGTCACCTAATGATACATTTCTTGGGATATGTCCTCTTGCTTCTTGGTAAGTTTACTGTATGTGTATACTTATATATACATAAAGCCAACTGATTACAGGTGACCCCATTTTGCCTAAGTTGCATTTAGATGCATGTTATTTTTTATACTGTGTATTTATGTCATACTTGGTGCAATTATTCCCCTTAAAAGTTTCAAAACATGTGGAAGTTGGATTAAAGGAACAGTTAAAGATGCTGGGAGCCTGGAGGCAGCTCACCTGGGGCTTCCTAGTCTGTAGAGCTGAAGTCACGAGGTCACCCATGGTAAGAACAGCATCTAATCTTGCTCTCTTCTCTCACAGACTAAAATCTACAGCCCTTGAATCTGCTTTATCACCTTTTAGTGAAGGTTTAGGTTTAAAAGAAAAACAGTCTTGGTTTCCATGAAGCCTCATCTCCCACTGGGGATGCCAGGGAGTCCCTGAATTCAGAGAAACTACCAGTGTCACCAGTGGCCAGGGCTTTTGTTCAAACAGTAAGGGAATTTCTATGGTCACCTTTAGCTTTACGAATCCTGTGCGTGGGAGCTGCAGAGATAGCTCAGTGATTAATAGCACCAGCTGCTCTTGCAGAGGATCTGAGATCAATTCTCGGCACCCACATGGTAGCTCAAAATTGCCTGTTAACTCCAGCTCTGGGGGATCCAGCATCCCCTTCTGTCCTCTGTGAGTACTGCACTCACATGCACAGACACACAGACACACACATTAAAAAACAAACAAAAGACTCCTGTGTACCTTCCAAGTTTAATTTGCAGCAAGCACAGTGCCTGGAAGTATGAATGAAGGGCAAACTCATAGGTTTCTGACATGGCTAGGAGTCACTAGGACACATCCATGCTGTACTTACTGTGACCACAGTCTACCCAAAGCCTTGTGACAGCCTGCTTTATAAAAAAGGGCTCTGCTATTCCTTTCTCAGAGTCTTTACCATACTCCTTAAAGAGTAAAAGCCATTGGGCATGCCCCACTGAAACAATGATTTTTAAAAGGTACCTACTGTTATTGACAATCTCTGAGCACAATGAGTACATAAAGGGTACTTGGCCATGCCATCAAAAAAAAAAAAACAAACAAAAAAAACAAACTGTCATTTGGGTGGTCTGCCTCTGCTTTAGTGACTAGAGCTATACAACAGATACATTTATTTGTGTAAGGTCTAGCCTTGCACAGCTGACTTTGAAATAGAGACTCTGTGGCCCACAAAGCCTCAAATATTTACTACATGGCTCTTCAAAAGGAAAAAAAAAGTTTGCAAATCTCTAGATTTCAAGAAATCTAAGCTCTTTGGAGATATTGCAAAACCCTTGAGGACTTTCACAGGTCAAGCACTGCTTTGCATTTTTGAAATGAACTGCTTTATTCATACTATAATTATATAACTGCATAATAAAAATGGAAAATTTTGAGCTATAAAAATTGTATTATATAGAGCAGAAAGTTCTTATTTTAATCTTGTTACCAGAACTTTTTACACATACACATACACACATGCACAAACACCTAGATGTAAGTGAAAAACTTTTTTAAAAAAAAGATTAGGCTTTCTAAGTCCTTCCAGAAAACTGAATATTCTTTGATAGTCTACCCATACTTGGCAAGTGGTAGTTTGGTAAGAGCTGGTTGTATTGTGGCATCTCAAAAGCATGTCAATGAGGTTTTTTTTTTTCCCCAACAAATTGCTGACAACCTACTTTTATTATGAAATGCAAAGCAGGGTTCTTCTGGCAGTCTGCTGTCTGTGCCTACCATTCAGGCTGTCTTCCTAGTACAAAGTAATACATTTGTGCCTGAAATAATAAGGCTTCCAAAATCAATTTTTTTGAAAAATTAAAATGAATGGCTATAAATCCAACATTCCACCTAGCTCACAATTTTATAATCTATTCCAATCTTGCTCTTAAAATGGGTCTCTATCCATGCAAAATTTTGTAATGTTGTTCAATGTTAATTTGAAAACTCGCTGGGAACAAACACATTGGGCAGTGATTCTAAATATTGTCATATTCCACGATAAATTATCCACAAGCCATATTGGTTAATATACCATGAATCTCATCAGTTTTCAAGTGTGGGAAGCTTCCAAGTTCATGGTCGAAAGCTTCATTTTTTTTTTTTTTTAACCATTGCAACAAACCCTGTCAGTGATCTTGCTCAGAGTGACAGTCTCATTTAATCCCTTCCCGAGAAGGACTCTGCCAAGCGTCCAGCTCTGAGTAATTAAAGTCTGTCTGTCAGTCATTTTATTTTTCAAATAAAAACTGTATTTCATGGCATGAGGGGCTGGTTCATCCTCTAGCTCAATCCCACAGGGCCTTCCCATCGTACAGTGATAAGCGTAAATGCCTTCCCCCACTTCCTTCTTTGTCCCTTAGCATCTGAAAAACACCCGCACTCAAAGGGCTGAGACTTCATGAAGGTACTCATTTTGATCGCAGCATCACAGCCATTCACAGTGAACGTGGCAGTGTTTCCTTTTACTGTTACACTTAGTGGAAAAGATACCATGGTGACTAGTGTTATGGGCACCCCTCCCCAGACGTGTGCTCAGAAGCCAGCAGTTTCATCCTTCACTGCTTTTGTTTCACCTGTATAAATGTTAACGTTGAAAAGGAAAAGTCTTGGGGGTATAAAGAAAAAACTGAGTTTACCTTCTAGAGCCCTGAAAGAGTCCTGGAAACCATAAATGAATCACAGATGTGAAGTGGTCATACAGGTCAACCCATCAAGAACTCAAGAGAGAAGAGGGAGACACCAAGCTGTTGCTACTGTACTAGGGCTCAGAAGGATTTGGAGGTAAGACTGGGGACCAAATGTGACAACAAGTCCCCAACCACAGCTCTCCTACGAAGCCATGCTGCCCATCCCTATGACACAGTCTGTGTGTCATGATCTGATGAACATAACCCCAGGCCTAAGCAGTGGATCTGTTCCAAGTAAATTGGCTGTAATTCCAACTTAATCCAATCACCCTTGTAAATCCCCAGGCATTTAAATGCTTATTACCCTAGATGGATTACTAGTGCTTGGTATTTTACAATGTCGTCAGAAGACCACGAATGTCTCTGGAAAGAGTGTGTTGGTCTCAAGAGTCACAAGGTCACTTGTGCAAAGGAGGCAGAGTGATAGTCTGCTGAACCTGATGGAAGCAGTCAATGAACAGGACCAGGGGACAACAAGCTCAAACCATCAACTGTCGCACCCATATGCACTTGGTAAACACACCCCTGACTGCATGGTAATGCATCTTCAGAAGCTACGCCATTCATTCATACAGAGGAAGGGAGCAGATCAGACAGTAAGCACACGGTGAATGAAGTCAAGCTTCACTTCTAGAGAAGGCATATTTGGGCCAGAGCAGAGCTGTCCTGACCTTACCACAGAGCCCATCAAGAAGCAGCCAGGCATGCTAGAGGTCCTGGCACCAAGTCACCATCTAGCCCTGACTCAGGCCCAGCATCCTCCTCTTTTCCTCCTCCTGACTTGTGCTGATCAGCAAATAAAAACTAAACAGTCACAGCTGCAGCCTCCAGACACCAGCCAATGGCCTGCAGGGAAAGGACAAAACCATGAATTATCTCTATCCGTTCCCACTGCCTTGTCCCTCTCCTCTCTGACCTGCCCATTCCACTTGAATTTTCTCTCTCATGCCCCCCAAACCCAGGTTCATGTGTGATGTCTCTAAAATAAAACATCCACACTTAGGCTTCCTTGCCTCAGATATCGTTGCCCTCAATCCCAAGAGACCCAGCCTGCAACTTCAATTCACGCTCTGCCCGGTGGATTCCACATGCCTGTGTCCTATCTAGAAATGGAAGTATATGTACCCCTCGGGGAGGTCGGTTTTACAGCACTTAAAATGCACAGAATAGGGTTTTGTCTACAGTAAACACTCAGCTGGCAATATTACTGCAGTTGGTCAATGGAGTTTGGCCTGTGTAAGCACCAGATTACCCATGTGCTGCCCTCTCCCACCATAGCCAGCTTCTTTCCTGCCTACTCCTGGCCCCTGGACTCACTGAAGCTTTGCTAGTCTCATACCCTGTGCTGGACCCTTGACCTGGACCAGTTTCTGCAGGACAGTATTTCCTGACCTCCTCTCTGCTAACCAATAAGAAGCCCTCTGGGTGGGTTAGGGTTCTGCCATTGTTTCTATCCTGCTTGTCTACACATTTCTCTGCCTTTCTCCCATTCACAGGATACTGGAATTGTCTGTTCATGGTCTGGATTCTCCCTAGGACTGTATAGAATTTGAAACCTGTGTCTGTCACTTATTCACCTTTGTGCTTAGCACAGGATTTGATGGAGGGATGGTGATCAGCAAACATCTAATGATGGTTTGGTGACTCCGTGAACTTCTCTCTTGGCTTCTTAAATGTAAGGTTGAAGACTTGCCAAATCCAAGACCTGCTTTTGAAATTACTGTGGGTTCTGCTCCAAACATACCCCATCTCCTACCTCCCATTTCCCACCTACATGACAGTATTCAGTTGTTCAATAACACAGACCCTGGTCTTCCACATCAAGACTGTGATGTCTCCCCACAGTGGATTTTTATTTTCTGTGGTGTACTTCCACAGAACTGTCAGGAATGACCAGCAAGCTGTTGTCATTTGTTGTATGGATGACAAGAGACTGTCTCACAAGTCCAGGAAGGAATGTTCCATGTTTCCAAAACAGCTCAGGTTACACATTCAAAGTAAAGGTGTTTATAATCACTATACCTTTATAATCCCAAACAACTGTTTTTTCCATAGGACTTAGTCTAACAGAATGGGGCCTTGGGAGAGGGACTCAATGCCCACTAAACAGATACCTAGGGGAGCTAAAAGGTAGCCAAGCAGCAAACAGACTTAACTGGGCCTCCTTCTAGAAACACAAAGGAACAGGAGACCTTAGCCGGAGAGCCTTCCTGGCAGAGCTAAGGGTGGGCTATGACATAGGACTGCCTTTGGAATGCTTTAAATTTTTCATGACATTTGCCATGTCAACTTTTGGCAACTCTTTTGATCTTTAGTTAGCCATTCCAGACAGAGCAACTTGAGGTTAGTTAGCTGCATCGGGCTCTAACATTCCAAGGTACATGAAGAAATCCTCTACATGAGATTGTTTTTGCTCTGAGAGTCATTAATGACCATGTGGATTTGCAAGGGCAACCTCAGATGAGCAGGGAGGAGAGAGGCTAGCCTTGGCATGTATAGCATTGGTCCTGCCACACCCAGCTTACAAAGGTGAAGAGCTTTTGGTCTATGCAATCTGAGCAATACTATGGTTCTAAGACTTAAAAGCACCAGGTATAAAATCTAAACCTACACAAAACAAACAGAACCAACCAACCAGCCAAAATAACAAATAACCCACCCAATTCCATTCCCTAAGTCTGTTCATCATTTGTGACTTTGCAATTCTAATCATGAAACCACATGCTGCAAATTAAATTTGGATACTGGAAACTAACCAATATGTAACAGTGGCCTTTCATGTTCCTCAGAAACATGGCTAAGGGACTTTTGCATCCTCTTCCAAATTTTGAATAGAGTTTTACAGGCTCTAATCATGATCCTTTACGCAAGAAAAGAAAAAAGGACAAGAGATTTCTCTTTGGTATGCAAGAGCCATTCAAATACTATATATTTACGATGCAGAGGTGTTTAAAACTAAACAAAACCAGAAATAAGTTATTGCCTGCTTCAAAGCATAATACTTAAATTCCTCTTCTGCATTATTAATATTGGTCCTTGGAAATGAGAAAGAGCTGTGGTGTTATTTCACCCTGGGGACTTCTAAACCACTGTTCTTTCTTAATAAATTGCAGGCTGCTCTGCTCTGGGTTTTGCTACAAGCTTATGTGACGCATGGATGGTGTTATTATGAGCCTGATGTAATGTCAGCATGGAGACATGGGGACCTCACACAACAAGGCCACATTTGTTGCCCTGAGTTTTTAACTTAAAAAAAAAATCCCATTCAGTCTCATTCCCAAGAATGTGCTTCTAGAAAGAACAGCTGAGGTGAGGGGGTTTGAGTGTGCCATTCAAGTTGGCTGCAGGACACCATCACTCTTCAAGGACACAGAACGAAAGGATCTGTTTAGAATACAGGAATCAGTGAATTACTTCTCTGTAATGAAGAAGCAATGTCCCCCTGAATGTCACTTCCACACTAGTGACTTAGGACCTGCCACCATCTGCAGTGAAACGGTAACTGTAGTGGTTGATCGTTGGCATTCAGATTTGAGGCTGAGGGTATGTTTGAGCCACATTTGTAGTCTGTGCCCAGTAAAGAACCGGTTGGGGGATTAATACACACTTGTGAAATAAATGAGTGAAGGGTCAAACTGCTTTCTTAGGGAGACAGCAATGGAATCAACCGGATCAGAGGGGTCCTAGATGAAAGGGTCTAAAATTACCAGGGAGAGAAGAGCTGCGTGAGCCAGGGCAAGGCAAAACAGTAGATACTTTCTCTGGCAAAGAAGGGCTGGGGAATGAATGCTATCCACCAAGCACTGAGTATTCTGTTGGTGAGCCCATGTCAGCCCATCTACAGCAGGATCTAGACTCTGGGGTGGCAAATATACTTACTGCAACCCTGCTCCATGCCCTTCAAACCAAGAGATTCTAGTCCTGTAGCCCTGATACTCTACTTTGAGGCATCAGAGAGCTCTGGCAGTTGACACTGTGTGCCAACCTGGTCATGCTAATGTGGCCTGGTTGTCACTGTGAAGTTTTCTTTTTTTGTTTATTTGTTTAGAAAGCACATTATACTCTCCACATTGTACTGGGCTTCATCCAATCAGTTGAAGGTCTTAAGATCATGCACAGAGGTATCCCAGAAGGCTCTGCCTCAATGCAGCATAGAAGGGTTGAAGAGATGGCTCAGCCGTTAAAAGCAGAGGACCAGTGTTCGGTTCCCAGCACCTACATGGCTGCTCACAACCTTCCCTAAACTCAGGTCCCGGAGATCTAAGGTCCTCTTCTGGACCCCACTGACTCCAGGCATACACATCACATACTTATGAATACTCAGGTAAGATGTTCATACACATAAAATAATAAAAACCTTTAAAGGATTTTTTTTTAAAAAGAATGTACCATCAAAGCTCTGCCTGACGTCCCCCCACCTGCTCACGTGTCCCACGAACTTCAGACTTGCAAGCTCAGCCAAATCCTTTAAATCTCCCCCTCCCTCTCCATGTGCTACAGACCCACAGAGACAGTAAGGAACCCGTGCTCTGCAAAGACACAAGGTTCTGAGGACAGCATATCAAAGCAGAGAGCAGTCAGAGTACGGTCATGTTGCTCACCATCACGGAGAAGGACCCCACTGTGCACACAGGCTGTAACCCAAAGGTTGGGCTGAGAGAACAGACCAGGACTAGAGCTCATATCTGCCTGGGAACTGTTTTCAGTAGTAGCCTAGCTCTCCTCAGAGCCCCTAGACTTGGGTTTAGTCCTTGAGAGTTCAGTACCATCATTACCATTCACCTTAAGGGTGGCACCCATAAGGACGATCTCCTTGACTTCCTCCTCCTCTCCCATATTCCCACCTGTTGCCCCTGCCCCCTGTTGCCGTCCGCTCACGCAGACCATGGTTTCTATGAGGGATGAAGCTTGTCCAGCATCCTGGGCACTGCCCTAACTTGGAACCAGAAGTGCAAAGAGCTCAGAGAGGAGCCACAGCCCCGCGGGAACCTACCGATTTCCTCCCCCAAGGAGGAGTTCAGAATGGCACCAGCGGACATGACCACTGCACAGCTGCGGAGGCCGCGCGGGTGGAGCTGGCTCAGAGGCACCCCGGGTACCAGCGGCCGCCAGCCCAGCGCCGAGAAGGGTGGCTCTTTGCCGTCCAGCGTGCGCACGCGCACGCGCCTTCGCAGCTCGCACAACAGCTCCGGCCCGGATCGCCTGGCTTCGCGCCGCCCGCGGAAGCGCACCCCGTGCTTATTGAAGGACATGTAGTAGCGCATGGCCTTCTGCAGACGCGGGTTCAGCATCTTGGAGGACACGGTCCCTTTCCAAAGCCGGTACAGGAAGGCTCTGGACATGGAGGCCGATAGCATGTCGCCGTCGTAGACCTCCTCAGGCACGCGGCTCCGTCTTGCACGGTGAAGCTTTTCCCGCTTGTGCTGGGCGGGTCCGGCCCGCCGCGACGGTTCTCCCGGGGAGGGCACCCCCAGGGTGTCCTGCGTGTGGCGATGCCACCCTGGCTGACCAGCAGCAAAAAAGTAGCCGTCTTCCTCCGGGTAGAAAGCACTTTGCGATTTCCTCCCAACCTGGGATGAAAAAAACTCTTCCCCATTGTCAAAGCCCTCTTCCATCTGGTCCCATTTCTGTGGGTCCCCAGGCCCGCTGTGGAAGGGGCTGACAGGGTGGCTGCCCAGCAGCGCTTTGCTTGCTTCCAAACTCCTGGGCAAGGAGGGCTCCTGCAAAGCGCCCATGATGGCCCGCTGCTTGCCCTGCACAGGCAGGAGGCCGCGGTTCTCCAGGAAGGAGAAGGAGCTGGGCACAGGCGCAGCAGGGTTGCTGTTGGTGAAGTAGATGAAAATCGCCAAAAAGAGGAGCCCCCAAACAAATATTCCAAAGAGTATTCGTTGTCGCCATTGCTTCAAGTGCGGTTTCATTGCAGACCCCTGGGGCCAGCACTTGACCTTGGGGTTTAAAGCACTGCGAGGAGGCGGGTAGAACCTGAAAACGACAGGAGCCACAGTTAGTGTGGGAAACCTGTTCAGACAATGCCGGGGCAGCATTGGTGAAGAAACAGACTGAAAGGGACATCGGAAGTCAGCCCTGCTGAATTCACTTCTCTGTGCCCTTCACTCTTGACCTTTGCAAGGTCACGGCATCTCAGCAGTCTTGAGAGAGAAAAATCTTTCCCAAGGGCCTCTGGACATGTCTGCTGTTCTAGCCTGAACACTCTTGTGGGGAACCTATGGCTGCACCCTCCCTGTGCATCCAACATAGCATTCTAGTTTAGTGAGGCAAAGTTGTAGAATTGGCCTGCTTTTATCTGCTAGCACTTCATCAACCTCTCAACTCATATATATTATTGTAGGCATCAATGCTGGGCTTTTCTAAATCCTTCATGATCTATCTGGAACATACCAGAAGTCCACCACTGCTGGTTCTGAATAAAGCAGTGGGGGTGACTGTAGCTGTAGGTAAACACTGTGCATGGTACCTGCCGACTTCTGTGCCCTCAAGGATTGCCCTGCCCTTCTGCAACCAAGACTGAACCACCAGAGACACAAAGGTAACCTGGAAGAAATAGCAGCAGTTGTCTGGCTGGGTTCCAAGCCCTGTGCTTAGCACTTGTCCTGAATTATCTCCTTAGGCGTGTTCAGTTTTGAGTGAGACAGAAAGCACTGTTATATCCATTTCCAAGAATTAGAAACAGAGGGCTGGAGATATGGCTCAGCAGTTAAGAGCACTGGTTGCTCTTCCAGAGGTCCTGAGTTCAATTTCCGGGAACCACAGGGTGGCTCACAACCGTCTATAGTGGGATCTGATGCCCTCTTCTGGCATAAAAGCATACATGCAGATGGAGCACTTACAAACACAAAAGAAACTTCAAAAAAATTAAAAGCAGGTCCAGAGAAGTAAACTAACATGCTCAAAAACAGGTTCTGGCAAGCAATGTTGTGTCCAAACCCATCTTGAGTCTAGGGCTCGCTAAACTTTGGAACTATCAGCTCACGCCAAGGAAAGTTGTATTTCCTAAATTTAGCTTGTTGTCTATCTGTGGCAAAGGATCACTGATGCCCAAATTGCTAGTCGCCGCTATACCTTTGTGTTTCCTTCTGTACCAGAATGTCATGCTCATGCCAATTACTGTCAAAACTTCTAAGTGCTCATTCCTGATGTGTCCACACATCTCACTAGGAAGTGATAATGGACAGTTTCCTACAGTGCAGTCTGGGGCCATGCTTTGAGTGCCATCTTCTATGTTACTTGACTAACCTGTCCATTAAGGACACAGTCCATACTGCTTCAAGTTACAATGTCCACCAAAACGGTCTAGGAGCCTTTTTTTTTTTTTTTTAGTATTTTAAGGATCCAGTGGAAATCAGAACATTAAGCGTAGTAACAGTTATCCTATTTCCTCTAAAACTGTGGGCATTGAAATATCATTCCATCACTTGCTACCTAGAGTTGGTGCTAACTCTACAAGATCCGGTCCATAGCCATAAGATTTCCCTCACTTTGGATGCCAGCTGCAGGTGGAGTCACCAGGCCATGCCTCTGATGATTCAGCTATCGGGCAGGAAGTCCCCACAATACCCATCAGGTTTGATACTTTGCTAGAATGACCAACAAAACCAAACAAAATGGTATAGTCTATCATTTTAGTTTTAGATGCACAGTGCCCACAAGGTGATAAGATACATGGATATACCTCTGGCATATCAAACCTTTACCAGTCAGAGAGGCTCCATTGAGCCTCAGGCCCAATGTTTTATGGAAGCTGAATGATATGGGTGTGACTGGGTGAATTACCAGCCTTGAGAGTAAACTCAGTCTGCAGCCTTCCTTTCTTTGCTGGAGGTGAAACCCAAGTTCCAACTCAGAAATTTCACATTGTTAGCCTTTCTGAAGTCTCCACCCTCAAGCTGTGTAGGGGCCTGTGACTCACTTCATTAGTAGAATGAGAGTAGTTGTAGGAGCCTGCTGAGAGTCAGCTGGGTAGCTGGGTAGAGGCCTGCGGATTGAAGAGACAATGAAGAAGACAGGAAAGAGTGGAGAGGATTGCCGGTCAACGCTGGAGAGCCCCGAGTTTATTTCACAGTCAGCTTACATACAGTTTTGAAGGACAGAGGTAGAACAATGCACAGCACAGGCATTCAACCACTATCTATCCTGCCTTGCGTCAAGGAGCAGGCAGTTTCTTTTTCTGTCTCGATGTACCTCCGACTGGCATTAGCAGCCTGAGTCTGGCTAGATAGTGTGTTTCTTCCTGTGGGCTAATCAGGACTTTCTCACAGCCCTGGAGCAAGCAAGCTCGAACTCTATTGACTCAGAATAGACTTCAGATTCAAACTGGGAAACTGAGTCAGTTGTGGGTTCTCACACATAGTCCTATCACACGATATCTGAAAATTTGAAATAGAGTTTCAGAAAGGATCCTACGACAGAGACGAGTCCTCCAGCACTCACTACACCCCACGGCTGCAGGTGCAAATTTGAAGCTACCTGCCTTCGTGCCTCTGACTGGGAATGGTTTCACTGCTGTGAGCAGCGTTTGGGTGGGTAACATGAGAACGATAATAACATCATTTCAGCATTAGCCTGGGAGAAACATTTTTATAACCTACCGATAAAGGTGAGGTGTGTGCAGAGCCAGGGGGAAAAACTAAGAAAAACAGCTTTGAGCTGTTGGGAAGGAGCCAGATACCTCTGGCCCCTGGGGCCATACCCCCTATCCTACGTGAATTCATGTTGCTTTATAGTTTAGTGGCTGCGGGAAGCCGCAGTGAAGCCAACTTCGAAGGTGAACCTGCTGAATTAGACAGAATGATTCCCAAGATCAGAGGCTTCATTGTATGAAAATACCTCTTTCCTTGAAAAAGAGATGTGAGGCCTTTTCTGTCAAGGGAAATGATGGCTGGCACGGTAGGGAGAGAAAATAATGAGAAGATGTCTGGGGACATTTGGAAGAGAAGGTCCTGCAGGGTACCCAAGGCCCCGTGGCCATTTGTTCTTTCTTGCCTGATGTGCTAGGCAGGAGAAAAGTGAAGATCCTCAGAGCTGCACAAAAGGAATAAGAATCCCAAGATAAGGAACAGCAGTTCTCCATCATGTAAGATGCACGTGCCTCCTGACACATGGTAATTATAAAGAGAAGGAGGTTAGCTGTCTCCACTCATGATCAGGCTGCAACTTTGAATAATCCCAAAGCCCTAACTGCAACGTTGGTGGCTGCAAGCCTTCTGTCGCTAATGAAGAGACCACTCGCCAAAATGGTTGAATCTCAAAGCAGTGGCAGGTCCTCTGCTAGCAAAATACACACAATCCCCTCTGTTTATTCCTGGTCTCCATCAGGCACATGTGCGTAACAGATCGAGGACATAGAGTTGAGGGGCATCAAAGTTAAAGCATATATCCCTCGTCCACGTGAGAGGGAAGCTTTTGTTATGCGAAAGAAAGCATCTTTTCCCTATTATAGTACTTCTGAAACATTATATTAACCAGAGTTACCTGTTACACTCACTGCTATGTGTCATCATTAGCTGGCGTATATCGACAGCATCAGAGACGGTTAAGAGGCCCATCAGGCAAATCATCCGTCCCCAGATGCCAGTGGAAAGTGCTCCCTAAGCAGACCTTCACGTGTATACTGATGAGGGTTAAGTGACTGGGGCTGTCAAGTTCCTGCCACCACTTTCCCCCTGAGAACAGCTGTGTCTAGATTACCAGCATCCTGGACCAGTGTGACTTTCTCTCCCTCCCACAGCCACTCTCAGCGATTACCCAGCAGCAGGAAGGCTGAGCTTCCCAGTGGACCTTCTCTGTTATTGGCGCTACCTCTGTCCTATTCCCATCCTTCCTTCCTCTTCAGTTTCTTGTCTAGACAAACCTCCTGGGAAATTCTATTTTTTTACATAGGGAATCTATCCATCCATCCCTAAAAATTATTCTGATTGCCTTGCTCATCTAGAAAGGTTGGTGGGTCTCCTTAGCTTAGACATAGATCCCCCCCACACCCAACAAAAGAGCCCAGTTGTCGTAGGGATAATCATAATTACACAGAGGAATGCTTAAATTCTCCTTCAAAGTGTTCTGAAAGAAATCACAGTTTCTCAAAGGCACAATTTATCACACGTTGTCAGATGAAATTATGAAATGTAAACACTTCTTCAAACAGTACACTGCGGCAGGATGTTAACCAGCAAGTTCCTATTTTGCTCAAGAGCGAAGAGTTTAATCCTAGGCCTTGCCTCTTTAATGGTGTCGCTCCATAGCCCTGAGGTTGACAAGCCTTATCACCAGGTGTTGGGGTTCAGGTTTGTTGTTGATGGTGGTGGTGCTTAACATGGCCTTGATATGTTTGCTGCAACCCCAGTGGCAAGGTTTTCTGTGAGTCTCAGAACCATGCTGCATTTTTTATGTGTTCAAAGGAGTTGTTTGGATCAATTTCAAATCTAAGTATTTATCTTAACACTGAAATAATAAAGATTTAAAATGTGAAAATGGAGAGACACCCATATCTTACTAGTCTCCACAATCTTTTTTTCCTTAAAATTAGCTCCTGTTACATCTGAGAAGATACTGGGCACACAGGAGGAAGGCACCATCCATCCTCCGGCGGGAAATCTTCTATCGCCTCCTAACCTCACGGGCCTCTTTACAAATGGCCCCTTTCCTTTCTTCACTTTCGTAAACATAAGACAGCCTCTAGACAGCTAAGTACAGAGGGCTAAGAGTCCCAGCCTGTTTTTAGGTCAATATTCAGAAGAACAGAAGGGAAAGGTCAGCCAGGTCAGGGGAGCTTTGTGGTGCTGGGATACTGGGCCCTCTCTAAGGAGCACATCAAATCTTTGTCTTTAGAAGGGCAGTCCCCCTGTGATAGAGAGGCCTCTTCTCTGTAAGAGGGTCGGGGTATGGTTTGCACCCAGATGGATGTAGAAATACAGGCCTCTTATATCAGGAAGGGATGGCAGGCTCACAGGACCTCACTTGGCAAAAGTGTGAGCTAGCTTGCTTGCTTCTTTCTTTCCTTCTCTTCCTCCCTTCCCTTCTCTCCTTTTCCTTTCTTCCTCTTTATTTCCAATACATCCCTACCAGTTTCCCTTCCCTTCACTCCTGCAGATCCCCCCCTCCCCGCCAGATCCACTCCTCTTTTCCCTTTAGAAAAGAGCATGTCTTGGCTGCTATATGGTTATATCATTGAATGGCTAGGCTGTTCTGTGTCTATAAGGTCATACCATCAGTTGAACATGGCATAACAAGAAACAATAAGGCACAAACCCTCTTACAAAGCCTGGGTGAGGCAACCCAGTAGGAGGAAAGGGGTCCCAAGAGAAGGCAAAAGAGTCAGACACCCCCCACTCTCACTGTTAGGAGTCCCACACAACAAAAAACAATCTAACAACCATATATGACGAAGGCCTAGGGCAGACCCATGCAGGCTCCTTGATTGCTGATTTAGTCTCTGTGGGCTTTGCTTAGTTGATTCTGTGGGCCATGTTCTCCTGGTGTCCTTGACCCTCTGGCTCCTACCATTCTTCCTCTCCCTTTTCCCCAGGGTTCCCTGAGCTCTAAGGAGAGAGCCCTGATGGAGAAGGAGAGCTCCAATTTGGGCTTTCTCTGTACCTCATCTTTGGCTGTGGTTCTCTGCATCTACTCCCATCAGCTGCTAGCTAAGATCTCTCTGATGATGACTGGGCTAGGTACGGATCTATGAGGGTGCCGGAGGCAATGGGTAATGATCAGGTACTGGGACAAGCTACAGTGGCAATGACTGCATCCCTCCTATAGGTGGCAGCAACACCTTACTCAGTCTTGGACACTCAGAACAAAAGTGGGATGGCTTATGGGATGTCCTTAACCTGTATCTTTCAAATAAATGGCTGGAACTGGTAAAATATAGCAAACGGAGGGAATTCTTTGCTTTGTAATTGTCCCCACAGGCTCCTGGTTGTTTAGGAGGATGGCTCGGTCAGTGTGTGCTTCTCAGTTTATGAGGAGGGTCTGGGCAGCTCCAGGAAAACATATGGTTAAATTGTTAGATGGGTAGGACTTTTGCATGTCTTGGCTGCTATATGGTTATATCATTGAATGGCTAGGCTGTTCTGTGTCTATAAGGTCATACCATGAAGCTATTGAACGGATGAAGCTATTGAATGGCTAGGCCATAGTATGTTGTAGGTGGCCATATGGTTAGGTTGTTGAATGGCTGAGCTGTGGTATACGGAAGCTGCTATGCAGTTAAGATATTGAACGCTGAGTCTTTGGCATGTGTTGGGTTCATGCGTGTCAGTACACACACACACACACACACACACACACACACACACACACGTACCGTACCAAGCACCATGCCTACAACATCTCATTTAAATTCATGTTAGTATGACATACAACAAAATATTCAGCAAACATTCTCTCATCCTGTATGAACCCAAGCCTCCAAGAGATTCTCTACAAAATTCCTCTTTTCCAGCTATACCCTGAATCCCTGGAAAAATTGCTATGTACTATGTAGGCACCAACTCTTAACATTTCAATGTTTTCTGTTGTTGTTTTTTGTCTCTGCTACAAACTATGTCCCTAACTTCTGACCAGCTCCTTAAATTTACCAGTCCCATGTGATCTCTAAACATCCCACCATCTCAAAAATCTGGTTTCATTTGCTGCAGTAACTTTTTTTTCCCCCAGTGAGGCCTCAGAAACCACGTCTCTGCATAGGTAGTGTTCACTGGTGATGTCTTGGCATTCTACCCCTACACGGATTCCAGACAAGTTACACACATCAAGGCTGGTGACCTATGACTCCTAATCCTCCAGACCCAGTGTGTGTGTGTGTGTGTGTGTGTGTGTGTGTGTGTGTGTGTGTGTTTAGAAATATGCACTAAAGCAAACCCAGAGTACTTCAGTGGAGAGAAGGCCTAGATGCTGGACACTGATGATGAGGGTGGCAGAAGGGTGGTTGATCCAAGCCTGGCAACACCTAGGCTTGTTCCTGCATCAAGAGGTGTACAGAGGACAGGTAGTACAAGGAGAGTAAATGGTTTGGGTAGGTGAAGGGTGGGCTGCTCTTACAAGATGGTGGCATATCTTTCTAGGTCAGTTAATTTTTACAGTGCAGTGTTTTACTGAAGAGTCAGGCAGGTGGGAAGTGGTTTTAAAGGCAGATTTGCATTTATGAGTCTCTCAAGCAGCCTTCAGTAGGATGGGCAGGGGAAGGGAAAATGATTTGAGAAGGCTATCATTGGTTGTATGAAGACAATACAAGCTGCCTAGTGCGAGGGTCTACTGGCTTCCTGAAATAGCATTCAGGGTTTGGGCACAGTGGCTATCTGTTTTACAATCATTAGTATTCAAATATTTACAGTTTACACCACTAATGTTCCAAGGCTTGTGGCTAGAGCTGTCAATTTGATTCAGCCTGATGTTTAACTGTCCAGAAGATGCGAAGTTGCAGGCCTGCCCTTGAGACTTGGCAGGTTTATGTGGACTCCTAAAATGGAAGTGGGCTTGGAGGTAACATACAGGTAGCCAAAGGTGGCTCTTAAAAGAAGAGTTCCATATAAGCACAGGCTACCATTTCTTGCAAAAAGCAACGTGGGTTGCTCCCCATCTTAGCCCAAGAGGTAGCTAGAGTATCACCATAGGCTGGCAGTGCATAGGTGCATGATGGGAAGAGTGGCATGTTAGAGCCAACATCTCTGACCTTGGCATTGTATGGTACAGAATAGTAAAGGTGACAATGGCTTGGGATGTGGCTTGTTGGTAGAATGCTTGCTTAGTGCGTTGAAAACACTGGGTTCAGTTAGTCACACAAAATCAAATGTGGTGGCTAACACTTGCAATTCCAGCACTTGGGAGGTGGTACCGTGAGGAGCAACAGTTCAAGGTTATCCTTCCTTGGCTACTTAACATTATACCCTATCTCCAAACAAACACAAAACATCAAAAATAAGAGCAACCGCAACCTGTGGTTGACTAGAAATCTGTGTGGCCAGAAGATTGCCACTTTCTAACAGGACACTAGACTCTTAGTTTCCACACCAAACCTGAGTTGTGACTATGCTTAATCGCCATTGCCTTATAAAGTGAATGAATGAAGTGACATGATCAGCACAGGGTCTGACCCACATCAATAGCCCGGTTCCTATTTTTTTTTAATGTAGATTTCATATTTTGTACAAATGGAAAGAGTGGTCTAAGACGTTTGGGCTCTACTGTTTTTGACTTTGGGTCCCATGTGTTCACTTGAGCATTTACCAGTAGGCATCCCCCCTCCTTAAGTGACCTAAGTTGAGGCATCCTCAGTTAGACAAACACTACTACCTGACTACAGCTAAGAAGCATGGAATAAATCCTCCCTAAATAAAGACCTGTCTCTGCTGCTTCAGTCATGAATGTAAACCTGCCCTGGAAGACCTGATAAGTATCTGCTAATGGGTTCAGTGTGCTAATCAGCTTATTAGAGTTCATTCTGCTAGAATTCAACAAATATTTATTAAGCTGAAGGTAAGGGTGGGTATATGTCACATGATCTTTGTCCTTGGAGAACTGACTTGGTAGTAAAAGCAGAAAGTAACAGGAAGGATTCTGCAGAGCCAAAGCCCCACATCTCTCTAGGCCAGAAAATGAGGACCCTTAGAAGAACCGAAGGAGAAGGGGGTTTCAGGGAACTTGCAGCAGATTTTAGAGACTCCATGTGACATTTGCTTCTCCCTCTGAAAGAGGGTTTGTGTGTAAAGATCTCCGTGAAGAGTAAAAATAGAAGAAAAGCTGAACATCTTGGTGCTGTCTCCATGAACAAATATCAAATATGACCCGGGAGGATGTCAGAGGCTGGAAAAGCAGACACACAGAATGGCAAATTGTGTAACAGCGTAAAAACACATCACAGAGCTCCATCGACTAAACACCTTTGAGGGGAGCAAAGAGATTTCAATAAGTAAGAGCGAAGGAGGGTGAGTGCACCATGCAGAAACATTTAAGGATCGGGAAGAGAAAATATTGCCATCATTAAATCTGGATCCATAAACTCCTTTATTAGCGTCTGTTTTCTCACATGTAAAGTATGTAATAATTTTAAATAATAGTAACAACCACGAAAGTTGTAAAAATAAGACAGAAATATCACCAATTGCAATTATATTCTTGTATCTAGTCCCAAGGCCCTTTAGGTAAGAATTCCTGCTAAGAGAGTAACACAAAACAGGAAATGTGTATCTTACACTAGATTCTGGATTTAGAGTCAGAACTTTGATGAGACAATGTTATCATTCAAGAAGAGGCAAACTGTAATTTACCGGTTTATAAGAGTGAAGAAGGGATAGTGAGATGGCTCAGTAGTGATGCCTCTGAGCTTGCTGACCTGAGGCTGAACCCTGGGACCAACATGGTGGAAGGAGATGACCGAACCCTCCAAACTTTCCTCTGACGTCCACACACACGTGTACCCTGATTTACACACATGAAAGATGTAGTAATATTTTTAGGGCAATGAAGAGCACAGGGCTCACACTGGAACAGGCTTTAGGTCAACAGTGGCCACACCCACATGAACTTGGGTGAGTTCCTGTACTTGAAGCTTCCTCTTTGTATGTACATTGAAGAGAATCCCAGCCCCGGAGTTACAATCTTTCACTTTC